>JAAAKQ030510236.1:7700-31570 GCA_010016005.3 Zanna intricata
CTGATTTGTCAGTGTGCAAGTTCTTCTTGTTGGGTCCCCTTAAAAGCAAAGTATATAATAATCTACCTACTACAACAAAAGAAGTAAAAGCCAAGATCCAAATAGTAATTCAGATCTTGGAGTTTCATTATTATACTGCAAGAATGGAGCTCAGTGGCAAGATGTGATCTCAAAAAATAAACTTTGCTGTGTATTTTTAAATGGCACGGTATTTTTTATATTTAAATGAAATAAACTTATTTAATATAATATTTTTCTTAAGAATACTTAATTTTCAAAATTTTCCATTTCCCTAAATCATTCTGTTCAGAATACTTTTATAAACATTTCAAAAAATTACATTTTCATAACCCAAAAGTTTTACTGTAAAATAACCTACAGAAATATATCTGTAAAAAGATTAGTTTAAATAACAAAATGTTCAGCAAATGTAATCTTTTTTTTAACCTACACAACCATCGTTAGGTATATCTATAGAGGATGAGATGAATGATTTGTAGCGTGTGTAAAAATGCCATGCCAGACAGGGATTCAAACCCAGGACCTCCAGATGAAGGCCAAGACGCTACCACTCGTGCCACGGTGGCCAGCTTTAAATCAAAATCTATTGATTCTGTCTTCTCAGATTGAAATAATTTTATATAATTGTTTTTTCATATAAGATTTAAAGAAATTGCAATAAAAATAAAATATTTTATAATCAAAACAAAAAATGATTCATTGAAAATTATTGTACTATATTTATCAAGTAAATTAAATTTTGAGAAGCAGAAAAATGTATATGCAATTAAAATTTATTATTCATAAACAATTTTTATTATAACACTTTTGAATTTTTCAATAATTATTTCATTCATAAAATGAATGAACAATTCAGTTTTGAAAACTTTGAATTTTTAACAATAAAAAAAAAAAGATATAAAAATGATCAGACCTTGTATGTGTATGTTCAATAAGCAGCAATATTATACGCGTAATATGAACAACTTTTTTAAAATTTATTTTTTCTGATCTCCATTGATTATTTTTTGAGATCTTTTCTATTTCAAAATGGATTTTTTTTTTTGTAAGAAATAACCTAGAATTTTTTTATTGCAAAGACAGATCTATATTTCGTTCAAATGTAAATATACACATTATAAAAAAACACTTATGAAAATATGATTAATAAACATGTTGAATTGGGAAAATTCATTGTGACTGACTTATGAAAATAAAAGATTTAATTAAAAATGGCACCAAAATAATCTCATTAACTATTAGTGGATACAGCAGAAAAATTAATTTATTATTAGGTTACATTTTGTTAAAATGTACAAACACGTGCACACACACAAAGATACATTGTAGGACACAAGATATTCTGTTTCTGACAATTATAATTTACTATGTACAATTCAATAACTATGAACTAGGGCTGTTTGCTAGTTTAGTTATTCTGCTAATTAAATAATTAATTTGAAAGAAAAAAACGAAATTAGAAGCTTTTTATAATAAGAAATAAATAATGTACAGAGGTGTTCCCATTTTGAATCTGAACTATAAGAAATTAACTTTCTTTAGACCAAGGACATATTAAATGTTTTTCTACATTCACAATTTTTGCTTGCTACAAATTGACAAATTTAAAATGAGAAAGAAAAAAAAAAATCAAGCTAAAAAATTGTAAATATTTATCACATCTTGATGACTTATTATACATTCCATTATGTGCTATAACTTTAGTAATAAAAAGTAGTAATGTATGAGTAAACATAAAAAATTTTTTGAGAAGTATAAACCTGAAGTGTATGAAAAGATGAATAAACTTTTCTAAAAATATCACAGTCTAATAGAAGAGATTTCATTCGTAGTATTCTAATATACCAATTTTACACCTCTGAAATCATCTATAATGAACAATCACTATTTGTAAGAAAAAAAACTATGAACAGCAATAATCTTTATAATTCATAAATAAATAAACATTTTTGATTTGTTACTTTTTTTAAATAATTGTTAATTTTTTGATAAGTTATATAATAAATTATGTAAGAACAAAGTATTGATGTACTTTATCAATATATAAAGTATTTTTAGATTCACACTATTCTTAGTAATGAATATTCCCTTGCTAAATAACTGAATTTAAATTTATAAGCATGTATAACTAAAGTTGGACGAATAACTTTAAAAAAGCTCTTTTAGATTACTGATTATACGATATTTGCTATATATTTAAAAGTTTCTTTTTTTTTTTGTAACTGATAAACAATTTGTATAAAGTGCCAATTTAATATATTTAAGATAATACTTTGTATATACGTTATACAAAGGTAATAACTTGTCTCACCATAGTGGTAAATTTTAGAGTAGCCTACTGGTAAATTATTGATTGAAATCAAAAATTAATAACAGATAGTGATAACATAGAGCTGTACATTTTACTGTAGTTAAGTACTATAATAATTATATAATTAAATAAAGTAGTAATTAATTCAATTCACTCATATAATTTATTTAATAAGCATTGCATAATTTATTAATTATGTAGTTTAATAATAAAAACAATATAGTATGAAATAACTTATCTAAAGTTTAGAATCTTGTCAGATTATGCAGTACATGAGAAATATAATATTGATTGGTACTTGCTAAATAAGTTTAAGTATCAGTCTGATCATTTGAGAAGTCAGAAAGGATTTGATGGTGGTGTTGTTTTCTGTCCACTATGATAATTTACAAATGAGAGATTACTCATTCCAAGTTATGAAGTTAGGTTAGTATCTCATCTGTTAACAGTATTGCATAATCTCTAAAGTAAACTTTTTAATTCTTCAGAACTGTATTTTGTTTATTTTTTTATATACACAAAAAGGGGAAAATAGTTTTTATTATTTTCTTTTTAAATCAGTTGTAATATTTATAGCTACTAAAAAAAAATGCAAAAAGAAGGGATTTAATTAGCTGTTATTAATAGTTTACATTTATAAGTATTATTTGAAGCCTTAAAATTGTTATTTGTAATTTTAAGTTATGGTTGTATGTGTTATAATCTTAATACTTCTGAATATTGAAATTTTTTCATAATAAATTAAATTCTATTTTTATATAGTTTATTTTCTTTTTGTCATTTTACTAATTGAATTGTAATGAATTAAGTCTTAAGTAAAATCTATCACAATAGCTCAAAATGTGCTTAGCTGTAGTAAAGTAGTAAAACATATTTAACTTTAAATTAAAAATATCACTTACTTAAAACATTCCAAATCCATATCTCAACTGAAATTAAAATATAGGAATGACAAAAATAATTTTGTAACAAACTCTATATATTAAAAGCATAGTTGAATAAACAAAAAGCATACATAGTTAACTGCCTTAACACTGAATTGTATACATTAGATTTATAAAAAAAAAAGAATGTTGGGGGTTTTAATTTGTTAAAATGTGTCTTAGGTGTATGGTGTTGATGTTAAGGATAGAAGGAAAGAGCAAAAAGGGCAATTTTCATTGCATTCATGGTCAGAGATACGGATTCCTTATCTTTATGCTCAACAGCCCCACTAATAAATAGTGAATACTGATTACACACTTATTTTGTAATTTTCTTAATCTGAATCTGCAGTTACAACTCAATGTGAGTTCCATAGAAAGTTTAATTGTAACTCTCCAAGTGATAGTAATTTTGTTGATCATTTGAAACAACTGGATATCTGTAGATAGGGAGAAGTATAATACTGGTCAACCAAGAAATGTCTGAAGAAAATATTGAACGTCAGAGTCTTTTCAGACTAGTTTTAAAAAAAAATTACGAATCTGTTAGGCCAGCTACGAAATAACAATGGCCACTGTAGAATGTTTTAAGGAAACTTTATATGTTCGTTCAAACTAGTTACGAATGTTACAGGTTTTGAAATCTAGTGATTTTGCAATCAAAATCTGTGAACTTTCTTGATCATATTGTATTTAGTGACGAGTCAACATTTCATTGTAGTGGAATATTTAACATACATAATGTATGCATCTGGGTATCAGAAAATCCCCATGAACTCTTCAAATGCGAAAGAGGCTCCTTAAATTAAATTTTTTCTATGCAATATCCTGACTACAAATTTAAGGCTGTACTTTTTTGCTGAAGCAAGTACGACAAGAGTTACTTGTATGTAGCATATCTAATGCTACACTTATGACATGCTGCGTATTTGCTGAGGCTCTTTTCTAAATCTAAGATGGAACAGAGAATATTATTTGGCATCAAGATGATGCATCTCTTCATTGGCATAATGACTATACATAATCAGTTGAATGATGTTTTCCGCTACTGTTGGATTGGTTGGCATGGCCAATGACAGAACCTGACAGTTGAGTTCTCCAAGGTTACCCAATCTGATTTCTTCCTTTTGGAGGTTTTATAAAAAATCTTGAGTATGTGTCTTTGCTTGCTACCTACTGATCTATCCAATTCCGAGGTACAGAACTGAAGCAACTCTCGCTTCCATTACTCTGGACATGTATGGGATGAACTCTCTGATCAGTTGAATGTGTGGCGATGATGTAAGGTGCTCACATTACATTAAATAACTTTTAAATAAATTTAATTAAACACATGTCAATATGGAACTCACCAAGGCTGAAGAATGAAACTGGCACTGATGAATCCACATTCCATGAAGGAATTTTAATAATGAATTAAATGCAGTTATTATTGTTTTCAAAAGTCATTGTTTAAAAAGAGTAATGGTAGTTAAATTAATATAGTATTTATTATGTACATAGCCTAGTATATTATGTTACTACATTCGGAAATTGCACAAATTACAATACAATGACCAAATGAGATTTTTTTATTAGTTCATTCAATACATCTTCTGCAGTTGGAATGAACTTCTATTCATTTAAGAATTACTTTCCTAACTATTTCAGCAGAGTGGTAAGATTTTCATATAAAAAGAAATGAAACTCTTTATCCAAACATTAAAACTATACATAACCTGCAAATGACATCAATTTTATTAGTTTCCTACGTTTTCTTCCCTGATCTTTTTTTTGTGTAAATATTAAAAAAAGAAGGAAATTATGACAGAAAATATGGTGAAAGCCATTGTAGACAAATAATAGGTTTAAGATATAAGCCATGAACTAAGTCCAAAAATTAATGACAACACAAGCAACTTCTAAAACAGTTCTGGCAACATTTTGTTACATTTTTAATAGATAAATGAAATTGAAAAAATTCAACTAAAAGTTTTATGCCACTCTTACATAGAAAATCCTCAAGTAAAATACCCTTAATTTTTATACTAAAAATCAGTTGCAGGTTAATCAGCAACAGAATTTAAAAATATATCAAGCTAGAATGCAGTCTAATTATAGACACTTGAATCTAACAATAATTACCTGTCTTAAATCAATTATGATTTGTTTTATTTCAATTAAAAAAGTAACTGCAGGGATCTTTTGTTATGTACTACCTAACATTATAATGATATATATATGAATTTAACAGCATATGAGAAATGCCAAGCCTGACTAATAACTTCAATTCAAACCTGGATGAGAGTTGTTACGATTCTGTGGTAGAGATTACCACCTACCTGGTGTTCCCTATGAACTGGTTATTTTTCGCTGCTGAACAACTTGCTGAGATAAGCTTTCATTATACTTTCTCTTTTGACACTTGTTTTCCAAATTTTTATATTTATGTCCATGATATTAGAGGAAAATAATTAAAACTATCAACTTCTAGACATGAACCAAACAAAATTTTATAAAATAACTTTCAGTTAACATTTTGAAATAAGATATTATAAATGTTATATTTATAAAATTTGGTATGGTTTCTCATTTCAAAAGTTTGTAGTTTGAAATACTCGACAAAATTGGAATAAAAAAAAAGTGCTACCTTTAGACACATAAGTAAGCGGTTTAGTAATCTGCAAATTATAGTAAGTAATATGTTATGAACTTTAATGTTATTAAATTTTGTGAACAATGTTTGCAAAGTTACGAGATGTCCGTAAGTTAAAATATAAAAAATCTAACATATTCCATATTCTAACATTATAGGTTTTTTTTTAACCTCTGGGACCACCATTAGGTATTGCTTCAGAGGATGAGATGAATGCCTGACCAGGATTCAAACCCAGCACCTTCAGATGAAAGGCCGAGATTGTACCACTTGCACCATGGAGGCCGGCCAAAAATTAGGAGTTATGGTAAATTTATGACACGACTATTGAAAAGTATTTTTAAAACACTGTACAACTAATTAAACAATTTTCTAATAACTAAAATCAGTAAAATGTGTATGTCTTTTAATAGTGTTTCCTCAATGGGATTCCCTATGGTCTCCACTTTCTTTTTAGTCTTTTTACATTGTGATTCTCCTCTTATAACAGAAGCTTAGCAACCTATTTTATTTTCCTGTATGTCCCGGGTTCGAATCCTGGTCAGGCATGGCATTTTCACACGCTACAAATCATTCACATCTCATCCTCTGAAGTAATACATAACGGTGGTCCCGTAGTGCAAAACATGGTTTGAGACTGTACATACAGTTTCCTAAAAAAAACAAAAAAAAAAATTGTTTAAGAGAAATGGAGATAAAAATGGCCCGATTTATATAAAAATGCAGTCTGAAAGGAAGCACAGAAATTTTATTTTTTAAATAAATTACCAACAGATGATAAAGTAATAATAAGTAAATGAAGACAATTGGTCTTTCAAATTCTTGTAGAACATTTAACCATAAAAAGTAATGAATTTCAAACAATACAATGCAGTCAGGGAAACTAATTCATTTAGCTGATTGGATTCTTTAAAATTAATATATAAATTATATATGGTTATGGATTAATTCAGCAAAATAATAGTACTAGAAGGCTTTTTATAAAAATCTGCTACCAATCTCATATTTGGATTTTGCTTACATCCACTAAACAAGTTTTACAAAATGCAAGATAGTTTTATAATTTTAATGAATATTGGGACACAAAAACTGTAGTGAAATAAGAATTTCCATTAAAACTTTAATTTAAATTATCCAATGATCACCATGATGGAATGGTAGTGTCTCGACCTTACATTCGGGGGTCCCAACCAAGCACAGAATTTGCCAATGCTACAAAATTACATTTCCATATTCTCAAACACAAGCTTCAAAAGTTTCTGTTGTGAATTAGTCCATTGCTACAGCAAAAAAAAAATAGTATAAAAGTCATTCAGTGGTTTTATGATACAACTTTTCAAACAGCTTTTACTTTTGTTTTACATATGACAATATATAATTTAATTATTTATTTGATATTAAGTAAAATCTCTTAAGAATAGACAGAATATGAAATATATTTAAATGAATAAGAATTAGCCCCTTACTGGGTCTATATAATAACAAATTACATGAAGTATTTATAATTACATGAAGTATTTATAAAAAGAAAATATCAAAACAATATTTATAAAAATACCCACTTTCTAAGAAATAAACAGTTTTTGTTCTGATATGCATAAAAATCATGCTCTGTAAAAACTTGACTTATGATGTAATCTTCTACACTTCTTAGTAAAATAATTAAGTACTGGTTTTTAAGCACAGAAGATATGCAATAGAAATAAAATGCATTTAGTGCATTTTATTTCTATATAATAATTGTATGCTTTATTTTATCCGAATAAAATTCTTCACTTGAACTTCCTACATCAAACTTTGCATAAACGTAATGTAACAAACTAATTCAGCATAATGGCATATTTTATATAACACAATATTTACTATAATCATACCAATTCATTCCATTATAAACATTTTTCTAACAATGTAGGAAAAAATTGCTGTTAAAAATGACAAAATAGTATAATTTCAATCATTTTTAACAAATAACCTCTGGAACCACCATTAAGGTATATCTTCAGAGGATGAGATGAATGAATTGTAGCATGTGTGAAAAATGCCAAGCCTAACCGTGATTCGAACCCGGTCAGGCTTGGCAACAAATTAAGACCTAAGATCAGTCAAGTTTTCATTTGATTAGATTTTTAACATTAACTATTATTAGAGACCAACTAATAGAAAATTAGAATTATTTTAAAGCAATGTATATAAGTGTGATATCACTACAGTTCTGAAAATTTATGATTCAGAAAATTTATGAAAAGGAAGTTAGGAAATACGACTCAGTAAAACATAAAAGATAAAAACACAATTTTTAACTCGCTAATGAAAAAGTAATTCATTTTTGAGATGATTACGGTTATTTGATATATTATTAAAATTCTGTTGCTTCAAGATTTTTTTTAAGCAAATGCAGTTTTTTTTTTAATATAATTTGAAACTATTGTTTCTAATAAGTAAAGAGGTTTCTAGTGTAGTAAAAGCCTCAACGTAAGAATGCCCGTTTAGATCAGAATAAGTATCAATAACTTAAGTTTTTTGTTATGTTACTATTATTACTTACTATATATTTTATAACATAAAAATACATTAATGATGATGAAACAACCTAAGGAACAGGAAACAATAAGTTTTTTAATTAATAAGTGGTACATTAATTATTAATTGTTATGTTTAATAATATACTTTACTAAATAATATATTTACAAAAGGAGAAAATACACTTAATATCAGCCAGCTCATGAGTTTGAAGAATGGAAAACCACTTTTACCTCAAACATGATAGCTATTACTCAAAATTAACAACACTTTTCTTGTACATAACTATTTTTATTATACATGAAATATATAACGTAATATATTAATAATAATCATAATTAATGAGATAATTTTATTTATATATATATAAATATATATACATATATATAATATATATTAATACATACATATAAGAAGAATTACTCAAATAACATGTAAATAAAGAAATTATAATCGTTGAAAGACTTAGTATACTATATAACATAAAAACCCATACATTTAACAAAAATATAACCATTAATTGATTACTTTATAAAAGAAGTGAATTATACGAAATTTATACTTTATATAGATATATCACCATTTTATTTCATTTTAAAACTACTTCACATTTTATTGTTTATACTTAGTTAAAAAAAATTTGCAACTATATTGATGAAACTTTCTGGATCATTGTATGAAGTTAAAATTTAAACTCTCCCAAATTAATAAAATAAAAAGATTATTTAAGTTTCTTATTTAAAGAGAAATTGTAAATTTGATTTAAATTCTTTATTTTTCTTCTTAATTCCTTTATTTATTCGCTTTGTGGATTTATTCCTTTATCTTTTCGCTTAATAAAAAGTTCAAAAATTTACATAAAATTTAACCATATTCTAAAATTAAAATATTCCTTATAAATTTTGAGTAACAGAGAACTTTATAGTATCAAAAATAAAAATGCCATAATTTGTAACTTAAAATGAATAACATTAACATAGTTTTCACATAAATAGATTTATTAGATTATAAACAATGATTTTGCAGTAAGAGAGTTTTCAATGAAAAATACTGAAATCTTAGCGTTATAAACAATAATTTTGTAATGAATAACAATAGGAATTTTATATATATGTATCTGCTATATATATCGTGCATAAGCTATATGCTATGACTCACAGCGTTACAGCTAGAGTGTGACAGGAAACCAATGCTGTTTACCTATGCAAAAAGTGCTATAATGCGCCTAAAGAAGTTATCACTTCAAAAAAAAAAAATAAATAAATAAATAAAAATATTTTTAAAAATGTGTAATTAAATTTGTTAAAAAAAAACATTATTTAAAATTGCTTTCCATACTAAAAATATTATGATAAAAATAATAATCACTCACCAGATATCATAACTTAACACTAAACCCCATAAAGAGGTATAAAGTAAATCATTTGACGACAATCCAAAAATTCAACAAACTAAATATAAAATTAAACAAATCTGCAAAAATCTTAATAAAAATAAATTAACTTTAAAACATTAATAAAGTTTTTTTGTACATTTATCATCAAAAGATAAAATATGGACTTAATTACCTGTTACATTTGTTGTCAATAAAATAAATAATACCCTCAATTTCTTGCAGTAAAAAGTGATATTAAATTACATGAAATGACCAACCGACCACCTTACTGAATTGGTTTTCAAAAAGTATAATTAATAATAAGAAACTTACAATTTAAAGTTCCCAAAAATAACACGACATATTTTGAACTCTTTTTTATAACATTTATGATATTCTGTAATTATTTTGGGAAGTCTATAAGCTAAAGCAATTGTTTTAACCCATTCTGGTCAACTAGACCTATCCCCCCACATAATTTAGTCCTCTGCCCAGCTGTTTGGCACAACTGACATCATATCTTTACTTTAGAGTTGACATCAAATTTTTTACTCAACTGTTGTTGTTCTGATCATATGAACAAAATATCACACTATGGACAATTATTTTTTTTAATAGAAAGTTTTTAAGAAAAAAATTATAACTTTTTGTTAATTAATATAGACTATAAACCTCTTTTGGAGAATCAATTATTTTATATAATAAATTATATAGTGTTTTACTCATGAACTTGTTAGTCGTATAATAGAAAATATGAACAGGGTGTATAATGAAAACATGGATATAAAAAAAAAAACTAACTAATCTACTTCAACAAAAATTGTCTGGCATGGTCGGAAGACAACCAAGCTCAACAAATTAAAACTAAGAAACAATATTGAAGGTATTCTTAATTTGTCTAAATATCGGCTTAAATCTCAAAACTATTCAATCTTGGATTTACAAACATCCCTTCTTTAAAACTGTGTTTACCAGAATACAATTTTTCTGGGATAACTAATATAGAAATATTTTATAAAATGTATAACTTGAGTGATATAATAGTGAACTGCTGGTAATAATCATTAATAAGATAAAACTATATACAGATCGCTACAGGGTTCATAACAGTCAGTTGTTAAATAAGTGTCTGTGAAGTTGTCTGTTTGGTGTAGCACAAATGTGTTGCTGGAAAAAATTAATGCTAGAGAGAATGATATATTGCAACTTTAAATTTTACCGGAGAGGTCAAATCTCTGGAATCACCTTTTAATATTGGTTCTGTTCATTATGGAAACAGTGATGAGGGATAAAAAACCAAAAATTATGAATTACAAGAAAAAATCTACTTAGAACCATTCTATTTTGATTTTATACTGAATTGGATAGGCTGATCATTCATTTTACAGGCAGACATTTTAATATAATTTATCTTACTGGATGATTAACGGTTGAATGAACTGATAAAATTTTGATGATTTAATTTAACCTGTACTTTTAATTAAGAGTTTGTGCTGATGTAGTTGACTACAAGTTAAACAAAAAAATAAATTATAAAAATATATAACAATATGCATTTATATACTCTGATATAAATTATTTTGTAATTGGATTTTCTGCATTTTGCAATGGATGGACAAGTCACTTCTTTAATCAATAAGTATTTTTTTAGCAATAAAGTACCATAGAGCCAGGAAAATACCTGGAGTAGAACAGAAATGACACTGAATTAAGAGGTCAAGGAAGAATCATAGGTTATCAGAGATGCCGGCCTCCATGGTGCGAGTGGTAGTATTTCAGTCTTCCATCCGGAGGTCCCAGTTTCAAATCCTGGTCCAAGGTTAAAAATTTTCACACATGCTACAAATCATCCCCAATCCTCTGAAGAAATACCTAACAGTGATCCTGGAGGTTAAAAAATTTTTTTTTTTATCAGATATATGTAATCAAATTGGCTAAAGCTTAGCACACCATAGATTTCTCTATTAACCAAAATAATGGTTATGAAAGATTCTGCTGAAAAATTTAAAAAATGAAAAATCTTAAAAGAATTTTAAAAATGAATTAAAAATAAAATTCATAAACCATAAAATTCTATTTTTCTACCTCATGTATAACATGAGAGGACTTAAAAAAAAAAAAATATGGACGAAAAACTATAAACAAATTATAAAACTTAAGAAAATTTTTCATACATTGTATAATCAATCTGCTGTCAAAAGCATTTTTACATCAGAAGACAAATCTTGTCCGTAATATGCAAGATGGTCTTACAACTAATATAAGCAGAGAAGAGAACATCCATTATCACATGATTTAACAAGATTGTGAAAAACATCTGATTTATTTATGATAAGTTTATACTAATATAAGAACAGAAGATTAATAAAGACGAAGTTTGTTGGCCAACTGTATTAGTGATATAGATGCAGTGACAAAGAGAATCATAATATTTTGTCTTAAAGTTTTTCAGGACTAAAAATAAAACATTTTGTTTATTATTTTTATAAATAGTTATTAGCAATAACAGTATATAAAATGTAATTTATAACTAGTTTAATTACAAAAATTTAATAATTTACCCTGGACTAGCTAGCTACTAACAAAATCATATACACAATAATTAATTTCTAAAATAAAAATACATACAAATAAATAAATATAAATGACTAAATAAGTAGCAATAATATAATTGAAAGTAACTAATTTGAATAACCAACAAGCTTGAAGACACTGACATAATTACAATAAAAAGTGATTAAATATTTATAATTAAAACATTGTTAATGAAATTAGTTTAAGTATAAAAATATATTTTATCTAAACAGATAAAAAACAAAAAATATGATACTCAGAAATTTTTTGAAATTGTTTTTGTTTATAATTTTTTTATAGATAAAATTTTAGTGAAAACAAAATCTTTGTAAGAAACAAGCAGTAGATCATAAGTTAAAATAACAAATTTCTACGACTTGTCATACATAAAGATGCAGTATTACAATACTGGTTACAACCCACAGCCAATAAAATTTTGTGACATTGAGTTTAGCAAAAAATGATAACTAATACATAATAACTGAAAACAAAACATAATAATGTAGTCTACTTTAATGATAATTTTCAACCATCAACTTTTAAATGATGAAATTTCTTATTACAGAAAAAGCCACTACAAACTACTTAAAACACAATTACTAAATAGATAAAAGAAATATTATGAAGTACAGATATATAATAACACTTAAATGATTGTTGTAAAAACAGAAACTGCTGCTTTGCTAACCGGTATGTTTTATCCATAAAAATACAAGTATTGACAATTATTTTTGTTTTAGATAAATTCTTACCAGTATTATGAGTCCAGGGCAAGAAAGTTAACTGCAATTTCCACTAAAATTTATAATCTCTCTAAAATATAGTTATCCTCTTAATATATATATATATATTAATTCAGATTGCCTGAATACCTAAACTGGGTCCTAGTTTTAATGACATTTAAAGGAGTGAAAAAGCCTATGAGCTAATTCAGAGGCCATGTTATCTATCAAGGAGTTGCACAAAAGCCTCTAGTTACAGACTTTTATAACCAAGATAAATAAATGAATTTTTATATTTTATTATAATGAAACATACTTTTAGTTGGAAAAAAGAACCAACAAAAAAACAATACGAAATTAGAATCTTTTTTTTTTCAAAAACTTTGTGAAAGAAGAGCAATAATCTTACAGGAACTAAGGAAAATAGTAAAAGTTGACACATATATATCTGTTAAACAAAGGCAATTATTTAATTACATAAAAAATAAAATTTTTAATATCAATTTTAGGATATTGTGCTACTATTTACCAATAGTAAAAAAAAAAAATGTTAAACGATCCAACCAAACACTCTTTTTCACAATGGTTTAATCACATTGTACGATATTTAACAGATCTGTCTTTTATATATATCTTAACTCTTTACTTTTAGTTCCTTATCAGCACTAAATTATCCACACTTCACACACACTATCCAAAAAAAAAAAAAACCTAAATTATCCACAGTACTTTGTAAATCCACCCTAAAAATACAGAATAAGGATGAATACTTAGTCTTAAAAAATATGGTCAACAAAGGTATGGTAACCTTGATGGACAAATTATTGATATCGCTTATCAATTTCTTACATTTTTATAATTTTCAAGAAAATAGTTTAACATCTAGTAAAAAAATTACTGTTTTGTTTTGATGCAGTTTATAATAATAAAATTGAACAAGAAAAACCATTTAAATATTAATCTCATAACAGATGTGGATTACAAGAGCCACCCATAAAACATTATGGCTTCATATTTTGTTATCTAGTGCAGTCTGATCAGATGGTATCCATTAAACATTCAATTGTTTACTTGTCTCGAAACGTAAAAATATTTCTCTGCATGAAAAAATTTAAGATTCATTAGAAATGAAAAGCAATGTAAAGTTATGTGATAAAATCTTTTTTTTTCCCCAAACAGTCATCAAATATGGGTGAACATTTTATTAAACATGATGAGACGGAACATTAAAGAGAATATTCTTTGTCATAAGTAGATATTTATATTATGTAAAATTAAATTCTACCTATGTGCTATTAAAAAAAATATAAGTAGAACAATAATTTTAATTGTCATTATAAACTTAGTAATGCTATTTAATTCAGAAATAAAAGTTTATGTTGTTTACATTATAGAGAATTCATTAAAAAAAAATAGACATTTATCTTAACTCCTTCTTGCCCCCTTTTTTTTAAATAAAATTAAGAAACTTTTCCAATGATGATATGTAAAATTAGTATTTTCAAATTAAATATTCATAAATTTATATTTATTCGCTTAAATAGCCTAGTTTTTTTAGAAGAAAATTTTGCCCTACTCAGAAAAGAAAGCCTAAAACCTAAATATATATAAATTTAACTAATTTATTAAATCTCTCCAATAACAAACAAATGTTAAAGAAATACAAATATCTCTAAAAATAAATGTTTTCTAATAACCAAACTGATTATAAACAAATAAAGAAAGAATTGGTTTTATCAATACTTAAATTAATATATATTCATAATTTCTGAAGGAATTTGATGTAAACCACAGGGTAGGGGCAGGAAAGAATACAAAACTGCAAAATATAAAATAATTTAGTATTTTTTTTTTTTATTTTAATAATGTTCATGAAGTGGAAAGGAGTTAGTAACAAATACAAAATAAATTATCTATTAACAAATTTTAACTGTAATAGACATTATAACTAACAAGACATTTTGTGATTTTATTGCTATTTTTCCATTTGGAAGAAAAACTAAAAGATATAGATAATAGCAAATATTTTGTTTTATTATATAACTATTATACACAACATGTTATACTGAAATGTTGACATTTATAAATGTATATGTACATGCATACAAATTTAGAAATATAAACAATTGTAAAATAAGCAAAGAAATGAATGGAAAGAGGAAAGCATGAACTTAACATACAAGTGATTATTCTTAAAATTAAACTTTCAATTTCCTTACTGTTAATAATTAAATTATTTATAGCTGTTACATATTTATGTATTACCAAGCTTAGTTATTTACTTTTACTGCTTTATGAATATATGACTCAATTTTCTCTGATAAAAGAATGAAATCAAGCCCTATGTATACAGCCTGGTTATATATTTGAAAATTTAATGCATAAAAGGGTAAATGAATAAAATTATAACTGTCAAATATTCTAAAGTAGTATCACAAATTCAAAAAATAGTTTCAAGGATTTAACGATTTCTTTAATGGATTATTAAACTTCCAGACAAAAA
Organism: Zanna intricata; assembly: GCA_010016005.3. NCBI lineage: Eukaryota > Metazoa > Arthropoda > Insecta > Hemiptera > Fulgoridae > Zanna > Zanna intricata. The sequence goes on from JAAAKQ030510236.1 coordinate 23,285, forward strand.
TTAACTTTATTAAAATTATGCATTCACATCAATAAATCACAAGATTAAAACAAATCATGTTTTAATTTCATCTAATAGAATGTTATAACCCATTCTTAGAGCATTATGCTTTCACAAATCATAATAAAGAGATTAAAATATTATGTATGAAAAAATATATTTACATAATATATGATATTTTAAGCAGCAGATAATGTGAAATACAATTCTGATATAGACAAAAACCAACATAAAATGTCACATTCAAAAGTTAATGCGGCCAATTTTTAAACATAATTTTTTTTTTTTAAGATTTCATATTAACAAACAATTTATATAATCGTTTGTTAATCATTTGTTTGTTTATCAAACAAAATAGAACAATTTTATTTCCTCTTTAAGTAAAACCAAACAAGTAAGATTTTGCTATATTCAGAATTAATGTAAAATTAGTATTCATGAATAATTAAAATGAAACGTTAAAAAATATAGAAAACCATTGAAGAAAGATATTCTGCAAAAAAGAAGTTAAATATTATCTATATTACTAGCTTAGAGAATAAAATAAAAACATATCAGTAGTGGTTGACGACTAAAATATCAACATACAAAATAATTCACTAATAGCATTAACTGTGGAAATTAAAGTAAATTAACAAGGTATTTCCTAATTTAGCAAAATTAAAAAATTATTTATGGGTATAGTAGAAAGCTAGATAATTATCAATTTATCATGAAAATTACTGTTACAAATTTAAAATTTACAAACTGTTTACAAACAAATAGACTGCACAATATTACAAATAACACAAATTTATTACTAATTTCAGATGATTGATTGACATTTAATTTATAATAAAATATGGTCCCATACGTTTTAAAAGCATGAGTTACTTACTAGATATGCAATGCACAGATAGGTTATTATTTATTAAAAAATGGTATAGATCTATATTAACTGTAACAATTGATTAAATTTTCAATAAAAAAACGAGTTAATAACCAGTAATGATTATTATTATTGTAATAAAAAAAGATATTCAACAAAGACTTTACAGAGTAGAAATACATATGGTTAGTTAAAAATACACCGATTAAAGATCAGTTTTACTAAAACACAACAAACAGCAAAATAGATTTTAAGACTTAACATTTTACTATTTATAAAATGTTTCTTTAAAAAAATTCATTAATTCATATAATACTGAATATAAAAAAGAAATCATTGTTGCTTTTTATTCTGAATGCTGTACTCATGTTTTACAATGTAACCATTAGATAATAAAACCTAATTTAAATGACTAAATCATTACAGAATGAACATCAGTAAGAATGGCAAAACTTGTTAGTTTTGTTCTTATTAAATCAGGCAACCTAAGATTATTTCCATTTAGAAGTAGTTTATCTTTTACACTAATATTTTTTCTTTTTCTAGAGATGGATAGGAGAGATTTAACAGGATTTTAATGGATGATTTCCCTTCCTGAATCAAATCTATAAGAAGTACTGATTTTATTAATGCAAGTGCATTAAGATGATACTTGGAAATTCTGGACAAAGCAAAACATAATCAAATAAAAACAAAAAAAGATAAATGAAAAAGCTAGTCATTCCCACTTAACCTTCTGTTACTAACAAGCTAGCCTAACTAACTCTTCCTATAAAGCAAGTAAACTCCACAAAACACCAGTACTAAAACTAACTCGACCACAAACTTTATATATTTCTCCAATTTTACATATATAATTAATTACTGAGTACAGTCATACTAGTTCAGTCATGGGTGTGAATTTAAGACGGAATTGATTCCCCTCTTTTAAAATGAATTGTATCCTATAAAGTAAATAAAAATTATGAAATTCATTTATATCACTAATCAATACTCAATACTACTCAATAATAAAATAATAAAAATTTTCAGATAGAAATAAAAATTTGCAACTTTCTGTATTAACCATAACCATAAACTAGCTCTTAATAGATCAGTATAGGTGAATATCAATCGTATCTGTAATATGAGTGTTAAAACAGTTTCATTTTATAGTATTAAGTACAGCTTCTACATGATAGTTGGAGTTTTTTTTTTTTTTTTTATTTATTCTAAATTAGGCATTATTCTTTCTTATTTCAAACTATTAAAAATACTGGTAAACTATAAGTATGTTTAAATAAAACGTAACAATTTATAAGTAATCCAACAACTTCATTAAATAGACTGAAATCATGAGATCTATTATGTAGCAAAACTATTTCTACTTCCATCAACTGAACTGAATTGAAGTTTTATTAACAAAAAAACTTTTTTAGTACTTATAGTACAATTACATAGTGATTATATAAGGATTATAGTCACCGTAATACTAGACCTCATTAATGACTAGCTCAGTCTTATGAAACTGAGTTTATAGCAAGCTCAACCTTAATTAAAATATATGCTGCCCTTTACTACCTTACATTTCAAAGGGATGAGTTAAAACAAAATAACAATACATTGTCCATAAGTTAACTATATATGCAAGTAATTAAAATTAAAAAAAAGTACAACAAAATCATAGAATATTTATAAATGATTAAACAGAATTTCTTTTCATTAGTAAATAAAACAGTCATGACCAATAACTTTAATGTTGAACATTTTTACAGTTACATTACATTAGCAATGATTATATACTGGAGCACAATAAAACTTAAGTAAATGTGTGTGTGTGTGTGTGTATGTATATATATATATATTTTAATTTTATAAGTCATTTAAATTATAGATTAGATATAATTAAAAGTAAACATCAGTAAAATTTAAACAAATAATTAAGACAAACAAATAAAACAAAATCTTTTTACAGCAATTGTATTAAACTCTTCAGTTAATATAAAATCAACAATGCAAAATCATAAGTTTTTTTTTTTTTTTAATATGTTTCTGACAATTTTAATTGACAATGGAATTATTTGGGTTCATTTTACATTGCATATATAAAATAAATAAATCCAATATTTTATACATTTAATATTCATCATTATACACAAAATATTACTTACATGATTAAAAAGTAAAATAAGTTCAGACAAGTTAAGTAAATCCCAGAAAATTATTGTTCACTCATTCAAATTCAGTAGGAACATATGAAATATTTATCATAATTATAATAACGTTACATTACTTTCTCACCACTCTGCATCACCATTAGCTTTTTGAAATACAAAGTCTTTACCGGCAAGATTCATTATACCGTCTTTCAGATGGAATTTCCATTTGTTTCGGCTTCTAGTTATCTGTAATGATATAATTTAATTTATTGATTTGTTCTAAATTATTATATGATGATAAAAAATAAAATAAAAATCATCAAAAAGAGTCATAAAACTAATATATGATAAAAACTGATTTATCACACTATACTGAATATTATCCTCATTATATTCACTAAAACGAAGCTACTACTGTATTATTCATAAACAAAAGAAACCAAGGAAATTGTTATGTTGTTTTAAGTAATATAATATTTTAGCAAAATTAAATCTGTCTTTACTACCACACAACAACTTCTGAAAGCAAACTTCCAATGTCAGATATAATTTTAATCACAACTTATTATACATACTGTATTAAGTGCCATGCTAATTTTTTATCTTTTATGTCTCAGTAATCCCAGTAATCATCAAGATAGATTTTAATGGCAAAAATTTCATCCATTGAAAATAAAATGATAATTTTTGAAACTCTATCAATTGAAATTCAAGATATTACAAAAAACAACTGATGACATAAGTTTCTAATAGATTTCATATCCTCCACTAATAAATTAATTCATTTGAATTTTTTTTCATACTTTTGATGCAAAATATGTTATTTTGAAAATAACACATGCTACTTCAGAAAATAACCAAATTATATTTTTTTAATCTTTATTATTAATTTGACTGATTATTGGCTCTTGTACCCTTCAAAGTACTCCCCTCCTCTGTTCACACACTTTTCCCAGTGGCGTTTCCAATTCGCAAAGCAGTACTGGACAGCTTCATTTGAAATGCCCTTTAAAGTCTGTAAGAAATTTACTTTAACGTCATCAATAGTCTCAAAACAGCATCTTTTCATCACTAATCTTAATTTTGGAAATGAGAAAAAGTTGGAAGAGGCCAAGTCTGATGAGTAGGGAGGCTGAGGGAGGACAGTCATCTATCTGATTTTTGGCACAAAACTGACAAATTGACAAACCTGAGTATGAGGGGGGCACACAGTCATGATGAAGGAACCATGAGTTTTCTCGCCACAACTCTGGTCTCTTTTTGTGGATTTTTTCATGTAAAATATCTTGATTAATGCATGGCTCATTGTTTTACCTTGAGGCAAGAATTCAAAATGCAAAACTGCATTAAAATTGAAAAAAAAAACTTTGATATTGGACCGAGACTGACGTGCTCTCTTGGGGCATGGAGATCTTTTGCCAATCCATTGTGGTGATTGAATATTTGTCTAAGGTCATAGCCTTAAACCCAACTTTTATTTCCCATTATGATCCTTTGCATGAATGTTTCATTGTCATCAACTTGTTGAAGAAGTTGCCAACAAACATCCACTAGTGTTCTTTCAGCTGTTCAGTCATCAAACGAGGAACAAACTTTGCTGAAACTCTATGCATGTTCAATTTTTTTAGTCAAAATGACTAAAAGGTGACTGAATGATCCACAGCATTTAGGCGATCTGTTGCATATAAATACACGCACAAGATCATTGATTTTCTGAATGTGAATGTCATCAGTTGAAGTTGTAGGCTTTCCTGGTTGAGAGTCATCTTTAATTGACTCAAGACCACTTTTAGATCGTGAAAAATACTCAAAACATTGCACATGACCCCGAACATCATCTCCGTAAGCTAGCTACAAAAGTTGAAACATTTCTGTGAAAGTTTACCCCAGTTTCATGCAAAATTTTATACTGTATTGTTACTCCTGAAAATTGCACATAACAAAGATTGCTACTAACATTAAATATTGCACTCAACAATAACAATAACAAATAACAAAAACTAAATCCAAGAACATGTGTTTCAGAGAAGGTTATGCTGCAGACACAATGCTGCCAACCGCACGTCACTAAATATTCCTGTTAGCGCGTAATTAAAAATTTTTGGTTATTTTCTGAACAGTTCTCATAAATAAAGTAACCTGTGAAACATTACTTACACTCTAAGTGACTTCCTTAAAACACAAAAAAACCCATACAAGTTTTACTTTACAATTTCCCTAGAGTAAATATTTAAAGTTGTCTTCATGGGAATCAATACATGTAATAGTAGAAAATTTAACAACTCAAAAGATCTTGGTTTAGCTTAAAACTTTTTCAATTCTCTGTAGTAGATCTTCAACTCAGAAAATTAATTTAGTAAACCATACTTTTTAGGTTCCACCAAAGGTAGACAATTTATTGAGTTTAAAATCAGGTAATCCTGCAGGCCAAGCTATAGGTTCTGCACAATCAATCCACCTTTTAGAGATGTAATCATCCAAATATGATAGATACTGATTCTGAAGTGTGGTGAAGCGCCATCATGCCATAAACGATATGTTACCAAAAGAATTGCATTTAAGTAATTTGGTAGGGAATTTTTGAGGAAATTGTAATAATTCTCACTGTTAATCACAATGGCAGGAAATACTGGCCAATTAATGAAAAAAAAAAACCTATGATTTTTGTAAATATTTATGATTCTATTTCAACTGAATCAAGCTTCATTGGTGAACATTATTACATTAAAAAATTGAGGATTGTCAGTCTTCATAAAATTGCTTAAATTAACATGATCATTTTAAGTTAATGATTTGTATTTTATGTATACGATATGGAAGTTGGCTTCACAGAATTCTCCAATAATATGATTAACTTTTCTCCTACAAATTATGATCAAAAGAACTACTGTGAAGCATAAGAAAGCTTGTATTGAAAGAATGGATATCATAAGAAATTGAGGAAAATTCAGAGGACAGTACAAGAGAGTTGATTCATGTGAGAAATTTGTGACCAAGCATGACTCCTCAATCGAATCTTGTGACACAAATTTTTCTTTTAAAATGAAAATAGTGGACAGAAGAGAACAAAAAACAAACAAATTTTGTTAATTTTAATTAGTCTTCTTATTCCTGGCAGATCTGTTTTGTGACAGATTTTAACTGGACAGTTTTTTCCACTTTTCTCTATCCTTAGCTTCTCTTTTCATTTGTCAATAACTTCTTTCCTTTCTTAATGTCCTTTTTCATTCCTACCTTTTCCTAACCTTACAAAGTTTTTCCTTCCATTTTTCCTTCAAGTATCCTAAGCTATGTACATTTTTTCTTGTGGTTTTTTTTTTATGAGGGGGCCTCTTCTCAAAATATATCTTATCCATAATGGCTTCCTTTTTAACCATTTTGTATTGTTCACTTTGTAATAATCCTTGAGATGTCATGTAATTATAAAACCACATACAATCTGGAGGAACACAATTTCAGCTAACTCTTTAACTTGAACATATTTGGCATATTTTATTTTTAAAGTCTGATCGTATAGAACCATACTTGGATTAGGTAATGTGCACTGAGCATTAGGCTTTTCAAGAGAATAATACTCACACCCCATACAATTTTTCAGAATGTAACTTTCATAAGTTTCTTTTCATATTCTATTTTGCTATAAGTTGACAGAAAGTTTTACATTGTGCTTTTGCATACACTTTTTAAGTATAGTCAAAATGTTGATTAAAATTAAAAAATTTTAATTGAATCAATACAAGAATAAGCATTCTCTATAAAATATGTTTGGGAACACATAGCTGTCTTGTTTTTGCATCAAACAAAAGATCTTGCTATTCTGAATCATAATATCGAAGAGTAATTTTACAAAAGAATGGAGCTGCCTCCTTTTTGCACCGATGTCTTCAATTAAGGAGTACAGTATCGCTGTAACTGATAACCCAAAGAAAACCAAGATTAAAAAAAAAGCAATGAACTCTTAAGAAATGTCAAAATATAATAATGAGTTTTTCTATCTCATAAATTGCCAATTTTTTAAAAGAAATTCAAGAATAGTACACTATACTGAATAGTAATATGATTTTTAGATGGTATCAGGTTAATAAAAAGAATATGGAATAATGTATCACTAGATAAGATACAACTCAACTGCCACAATGAAAGATTATTAAACTTCTTTTCTTTTTTTTTAACAACCAAATAACCAGGTAGTTATTTAATGTCTCAAAAACATAAGAAAAAATGCAGCAACCAGGATTGATGAAATTTTTTTGTAAGTTTGAAATCTAAGTTGAATGTAACGGTAAAAAGATTAATGATATGTATGTTTCTACAGTGTAAATTTATTTAGTCAAAGGCCAAGTAATTAAGACCCACCGGATTGGTCTAGTGGTGAACTCATCATCACAAATTAGCTGATTTTGAATCTAAGGTTCAAATCCTAATAATGTCAATTACTTTTATATGGATTTCAATTAATCAGACATCTCAGGAACGGTCGACTTGAGATTGTAAAGTGGAGACTATAAGGCGGTTCCAGAAGCTAAACAGAAAAAAAGGCCAAGCAATTACAGAACTTATTGAAGTATGTAATTTTTAATCAGAAATAGGAGTCATTGATTATATTAGATAAATAATTAAAATCAAACAATTCTATATTAGGCCTTATCTGTTTTTACCTTTTCTGCAATAAATGGCAAACAAGAGTTTCCTACATCTTGAACAAAGGTAATAAACAAACTCTTAGCTATATGGAATGAGTTCATATGGAATCTTCTCTTGAAACAGCAATGCTTTTTACTTTTCTACAATATCATTATAAAATTTTTTCTCAAGTTTACTTGAAGTAAATCTGAACTGGATGGTTAAAATTTAACATTTTCCAACAAAATTTTAAATAACATTAATTTCAATAAAATAAAATAAAAAAGAAAATGAAATGAAGCGGAACATTTTTATTTTTTACATCTAGGAAAAGTTTTGAGTGATTTTTCAATTATTTTTTTAATAGAACTAATCATTTATTTATAGATAACTAAACAAAATACAAAGATGCAAAAGTTGTACAAGATTATTGTAAACCAAAACACCACTGCACTGATTTTGGAAAACAATAATTTCAACAGTAAAGTAAGACTGAATTTTATTTCATATTTACATTAAAGAGGTTATTATTATTTAAATAACATAAATAGTGAGGACATAAAAAATAATACAGGGCGCATCTGGAGTAACAAGGTCTCATAAAATCTAATTCTATTTCTGAGGCAAGTCCTTTAAATTATATATATATATATATAT
>JAAAKQ030510237.1:4189-19737 GCA_010016005.3 Zanna intricata
TAATTCTCTGTGATTTGTTTAAGGTAGTTGACTAGATCTCTGAGTATATCTGTGGTTATTTTTTGTAATTGCTTTTTTGTAATTTTCATTCTTGATTAGTTGAGTAGGGTTCATTTTTCTTTTAGTTTTAATAAATTATTTTAATAAATAAATTAGCTTGGTTTTGTTGCTTTCTTTGGGAAGTGAAATTTAATTTTAATTTTGACTACATAGTGATCTGAGCCTGTGTCTACTCCTTGGAGGAATTTTATTTTGTAGATCTCCTTGTGGTGGTGTTTGACGATGAAGACAGGTTTAGTTGCCTTTCTTTTTAAATGTAGTCAAGGTGTTTTCAGGTTTTCAGTTTTTGAGGTTTTCTCTTCGAAATATGTGGATTTTGAGATTAAGCAGAAGTTTCTGCAGAGATCAATGAATCTCTTTTTTGTTGTTTTTGTTTTCTTTTGGCTGGGCCATTTTTTGATGATGTCGCCGTATCTTCTTTTTCTGTCTAGTTGAATTAGGTCTCCAATTAATTGTTTAACATGGTTTTTGGGGGATATTATTCATCGTCAGGTCAAGTAGATCCTAGATCCCTACTTTTCTGTTTCTTTATGGTCTTTTGGAGATTATTTTTATTATTAGTTGGAGCATGGACGTTTATTATAATGTAGATTTTATTAGATGCTTTTAGGATGAGTGTTGAGACTCTTGGGGATTGGGACTTTAGTACTTGTATGGAGTTCATTATTTTGAGGCTGACTAAAAAGCCTGTTCCAAATTGTGGGACATTTTTCATCACTTTCTTCCCAGGTATACCTTTGTAGAGCCTATATACTTGAGTGAACTTCATCTTGAGAAGGCCTTTTTGCATCTGTAATTTTTTAAATGTACTCATTAAAAAGAAATACAATTAAATAAATTTTTACAGACTTACTTTTTCCAAATTTCTTAATTTTCTCGTTTTTTCTATAGTTGTTAAATCAAGTTTGCCCAAGACCACCTTGAAATCAATATCATATAGCTGAATAATGTACCATTACCTGTTGTTAAATTTGTATGTTGGTATTCTTAAAAATTTCTTCTAAATAGATTACATACTATTTACATCGATTTTATAAAATGAGTTCCAAGAAGGAGATGCAAAATCTAGTATACTTCTTGGATAATGTTTATATAAAGTTTTTAATGTTAATGGTGATATAACATTATTAGTGTTTCTGCCAATAAAATCCAGCATTTAAAAACTACTTTTTTTAACCTCAACATACCTCAATATGATGGAAAAAATCCAATTTGTCATCCATAACACCCAAATCTCTACCTCCTTTATTTGTGAACAGTTACATTACAAAATAGCTAAATGAGAAAGGTTTAGTTGTATGATTATATGACATAAAATTAGATACTTCTAGGATTAAGTTTCAGGGTGATTGTTGCTAATGAATCAACTAATTTATTTATAATAAGCTGACAGTAGAGTGCATTTGCTATGCAAGTTATTTAAAAAAAAAAATTAAATGATTGCAAATAACAATTACCATCAGTTAAATTTGTAATATCATTAAGAAAGAGCTAACACAAGGTTGTCGTGTGAGATTTTATGGTACTCCAGACATTGCACTAAATGATTCAGAGATTAGTCTTTAACTTAACATAAAATGATATATTTAGCAAACAACTTTTGAGCGTAACGTGCACTCCAAGAGAACTTAGTTTAGGTATTAAAAATTAATGAATTTTTCTATCAAATGTTTATTTAGATCGGTGTAAATTGTGTCGATTTGAAAGTAGGCTTCAAACATAAACTAAGTTTAAGTGATACATTCAGTTACGTTAATTATTACATTATAATCTTGAATAAAGAGTAGTATTAATTCATAGTTATAACACTTTTAAACACTGGATTAAATTGATCACAAACAAGAACCTGAAAAATTTGGTATTAGCTGATAAAAAGCTTAGCAAAGTTTAAGTTATTGCCTGCTTTAGAAAGTGGTAAAACATAGTTCTTTTGTACATTTCAGAAAATTTACCTGAACAAAGATAAATTATATATCCATGTGAATGGAAAAGTTAAATTAAAACTACAAATTTTAACTTCAGTGCAGGAATATTGTCTGGTCCAATAAAAATTTTATGGTTAGGTTTTTTTGCTTTATTCAAACAGATTCACTAATGACAATATTATTTATGTGTATCACGCGTCTGAAAATTTGGCATATGCAAAGTTTCAATTTCTTTATTAAAGCAATTGTAAAGACAAAACAAATTAGCACATCTTTCAGGTTATTGCAATATTTTTACTCAAGAAACATATTGCAATATACTCCTTCATCCTTTTTTATTCAGTCTGTGTTCTTCCACAGATTACTTTGTTCTGTAAGTTCAATATTCTTAACAGTTATAAATTTATTATGTACAAAATCTTGACCACCTAATAACTTGTAAGAATACGAATACTAAATATTTTGTTAACTGTAATTCATGAATATATTTCATTTTAAAAATTAATTTTATTTAAAGAACTGTTTCTTTTCTATGGTTTTCATTTACAAAAGATTTAAGTCGAGAAAGATTTTCAGATTTCATTTTGCAAAAATTGTTTACACACATAGGAATCTAAGGCTTTTCATGATTAAGTTGTAACTTTGCATTATATGTTACAATTATTGTTGTAACAAAATAATTGTTTCAAATCTGTGATAGGCGACTGACTATACTAGCTTAGAATATAGTCATGCTTTGACTAAAACTATAATATCAAAGCCTACTCTATTCCTGCATGTCTAAATTCCATCAATTTAGTCCTTAAGCCTTTAGTATTTTGAAAAAATAATGTGAGGAAACAATGTAAGTTAAATTATTCAATACATTTGTACCTTGCCTTAATTCTAGATTTCTTTATTAGGCCTATTTACTATACAATTTGAATATTAATATATTTAATAGCCACTTGTTCACTATTTTACCATTTTAAATTGTACATTGTTGTTGAGTCTGCAGTTCTTTACAATGCCATTATTCAAGATATGTGGTGTCATTCATTATTTTGTAACCATTATTTTTAGTAAATTTATGTTTATCTTTAATACATTAATGGCAATTTCATTATTCCTAAATATGATTCTAATAGAATCATGCTTCAGTTTATTCAGTTTAGCTTTCTTTTTCTAAATATTTTAAGTTCTTTTATATAATTCTAAATATTCTGTAATAATAGCTTTCTCATGGTTCAAACTCTACTTGTTTAGTGACATTATCCAATTTTGGAATGTTATCGATTATACTATTTTCTTATTTGAAATTTCTTTTACAATCTTCATTAATTACAGTCTTTATTTACAATCTTCATTATTTTAGTATAGCATGGTCTTTTTTTTAAATTATTTTCCAACTTGATATCAAATATTAATCACAAATTGCAAAATTGATCTCTCATCCTCATCATAAAATTGTAATCAGGTAGCTTTTACTAATCAGACAGAAAAAATAAATAAATGACATTTATGAGAGTTTTGTATTATTTATCCCAATTAGTCTTAGGAACTGTTTAAATTATTAAAAAAGTTTTGATTAGCAGTTTTTTGACAGCAGTTTTATGAGCACACAGGTGCTCATAAAATGAAAAAAACCAAAAATTACGAAATAGCTAAATGAGAAAGGTTTAGTTGTATGATTATATGACATAAAATTAGATACTTCTAGGATTAAGTTTCAGGGTGATTGTTGCTAATGAATCAACTAATTTATTTATAATAAGCTGACAGTAGAGTGCATTTTTGATATAGGCAAATAATAGTAATAACATAGCGATAACAATATCATAAAATAGTAATAATAAAAATAACACAGGCATCACATAGTAATTATATCGCATGACTTATACTCCTTTCTGATTTTACCCTCTTATGTCACCTGTTGTGAGATAATATAAATAACAATATGTAGATTAATCAAGTCTGGTTGCAATCATAGTTCAATCATCTGGCATAATCTGATTCTTTTGATCTGAAAAGAGAGTCGACACTATTTCGGCTAAGCTGTAAGCTCCAGAAACTCCTCAGGAATCACCTCAATTAAAATGGTGAATGTATGAAATATTATTTTAAACAGCAAGAAAAAGTAACACTGCTGATGAAGACAGTATCATACAAAAAGAAACTCTTAAGAATATTTCTATGTAATTAGAAAGCAGGCTATTTTTAAATGTTTCACTTTTTTAAAAAAAAAAAACATTTAAAATAGATTTTGTTATACTGATTTCTAGAAATTTCATTTACTGTGATCTGATCTGATCATAATGGTTGATTATGCATTATATAATAAGAAAATAATAATTTACCAAGAAACACAAAATTTTGTTTTTATTAACTTGTGAATAACATTTGATTGTGTTAATTACACAAATGTAAAAAAATTACAAAAATTGCTATACTGCTGATAAAAGCTCTTAAAAGTATCTTTATAAAAATAATTGTATGAAAATGTCAAGTGAGAGAACAGTCCTTTTTTCTACCTGTGTTTTTTTTGTGCAAATACAGAGGCGAGTTCCCTTTGACCAATTTTACTTAATGTATATAGATACGGTATAATTTGTTGTTCAGCAGGATAAAATGTGATAAATTAAAAATAACGACTTGCTTTTAAAACAAGAAATATACTACCAGAAGAACATTTTGGAGCTAATTACAGAGTTCCTTCATCTTTGGAAATAATAAATTACATATACTTGTATTTCAAGAAATTAAATAACTACTTTTTAAAATGATTATGTCACTAAAGTATTTATGTAACATTTTTTAAAAAGACAATAATACATAATGACTGGAAATAATAAGTACATTATTACATTTAGGTATGCAACTTCATGAAGCCAATATAAATTAATTTTTCTTTACTGATTATTTTTTTAAAGTGAAAAATGAAATACAACCTAGTGCTTTAAATTTACTAAAATGGCATACATCTGCAGCTACAAAATATTATGAAATTTGAAGTGGTTACTTTTATTGGGAAATATGAAATTATGGAACTATATGAATTTTGTCTCTATCACTCTAAGTATTATGTATATGTAATGTTAATTGTATTGAGGTAAAATAAAATAAATTTAGCTATTATGGCTCAACATATATTTTTGTTATATTTAACATTAAATCCATATGATATTATTTCTAGTGTCTCGCTCAGTTAAGTCTAAATTATGTTAAAACTTCTGTTCATATACCACGATCATTCAATACATATGTAACATATAATACATAGATTAAAATGAAAACTAAAAATCAGTCAAAATTAGTTTTCTAAAATGAAATTGGTCTGGTAATTAGAGTCAGTGATTGTTAAATAAATTACTATATCCATCCCTCCCCCCCACACACACACACACCCACACTTTGGTTTTTATCTGAATATTTAGTAGATAATATTTAAGTAGAGTTAAATGATCAAGTTTTGAGGTTTTAAGAACCTATAAGTTACTATTTCAGTTATTTTAAGCATCTAAAGTACAACCAACAGATAAAAGTTTTAACTTATCATACATGTAACTTTTCATACATATACTTAACCTATTGTGTACACCCACAACTTGTCCTATCCTGATTTTTAATCAGGATTACTTATTATTATTGTATAAAGAGTATGATACACTTATTACCATTAGTGTATAAAATGTATTACAATGTAGATATGAAAGCAGCTCCAAAAACTATATCATTTTGAGTTTTTACAATCTGAAGTAAATTTTAAAAGTTTATATATTTATTTTTTTTACCAAGGTAATCTTTTTAAGATTCATATTATTCCTCTGTACTGCTAAATTATATTTTAAATTCTATTATATATGAACCACCTTGACAGAATATTGAGATGAGACATATCTTATCTTAATTTTACCATGAAAGTACTTTCACGGGATCCTGCATCCTCAGTCATGATTCAACATTTCTTTTCAGTCATTCTTCAATAAGACTGAGGATGAAGGATCCCTTGAAAGTACTTTCATGATAAAATTAAGGTAAGATAAGTCTTATCTCAATATTCTGTACTGAGTGGCTTATATTAGTAGAATTTTAAATATATATTAATATAAATTACACATTTAAATAATTTTTTATAGAAAAATAAATACAAAAAAATACATTTATTAAGAATTATTTCACTATAATTATTATGAAACCTGTATTTTTTACCTTACTCAAAAAATCAATGAGGGTGGACAATAGCTCATGGTGTATTTTATAAAACAATGAATATTTAGATATCACTGCAGAGAAGATATTATAAAACAACATTATTCTGCATTCTATAAATGAGTAATGTAATATGCTGTAAATAATGCAATTACACTGTAACGATGATTTACATCACTGAAATTCATTTTGGTCATGTGTTAAGTTTAGATTTACTCTTAAAAACTCATAATAAATAAATTAATAAATACATGAGAACAGTACAATACAAATCACTACAGGAACTAAAGAATCCTATAGAGTAATCTTTGTCCCTATTGAGAAGGGGGGGGGGGTTTGTTACTTGTGTGTTAGGGATACGGAACTGCCGGCCTCCGTGGTGCGAGTGATAGCGTCTCGTCCTTTCATCCGGAGGTCCCGGGTTCGAATTTCAGTCAAGCATGGCATTTTTCACACATGCTACAATCCATTCTTCTCATCCTCTGAAGATATAACTAACGGTAGTTCCGGAGGTTAAAAAAAAAAAAAATACATTAACATTTAAATGAAGAATCACATAAAGCCGTGGGAAATTCGTAATCTGAGAAGAAAAAATAAACAAAAAGAAGATTAGCGTAAATCTAAATTTATTTTTTTTTTACATTATGTGAAACAGTTTGCCTAGCTGTTCCATAGTACCTGCAGCGGTTTAATAATGCAGCTGGAAGATGGTTTCAGTACAGTCTTAGTTTCGAGTAAGTAATATGTCATTTTAATGAACGACTTCTATACCGAAAGGTATATTCATAAGTTTTCCTGAACATATTTTTAATAATAAAATGTAATGCATGTGAATTAACAAAATTCATTGATTATTAAAAACATAGGTTATTTTTTTCCCCCGAAAATATTCCGTTATTTAGCTAATACCTTCATCCATAAAACCATTTATGGATGAACACCTGATCAATACAGGTGTTCAGTTTTCTACTGTAAAAACAAAATCCTGATCTCTTTATTTTAAATTCGCCTTGCACAAATGAGTGTATGTGTGTAAGGCGAATCCCAGCTGGTTTACAAGTGGCAAAATTAAATAAGAGTACGGAGCCCATTAGTATTAACTTAGGAATTAAAGCACAAAATATTGCAATAGTAGTGATTTTCATCGGGGTAATCAACCTGTTCCAGGCTACCCTTTCCTAGTTAGAAAAGTTTATCGTAAAAGAAAATTACGCACAATCCCTAAACCTTTTGTTATTTTTAATATCGATCGATAATCAATTTGTTTTTAATCTACAATAAAAACGTTAAATTCAATATAATTAATTTAGATTGAAATTTTGAAGGGCACTTGGCGAACGTGACAAGAAATATTGAATATTTTATTATACTGTTGTTTTCATTTGAATTACAATTTTAGAGTTACTGCATTTAACTGTTTTTCTTCAAATAATTATAATTATATGTAATAATAAATGTCGTACATTTTTCTTGTAAAGCATACCCCTTAATAAAATTCGTACCGTGCATATTTGCAGTAATAGATTTATTTTAATTCTTAGTTCTGACTTATACGACACTAAATTGACCTATAATATCGATCTGTCAACCTAATTATAAGGTGAAGAGAGTTGCCGAAGAAAAATGAGTACATTTTTCATGTTTCATCGGTAACAGGCCGCCTTACCGAGTGTCTTCAATATTTCATCATCTCATCGTAGTTACTTCGACATGAAAGTATTTAGCGTGGCCTTTACAAAAAGCCATCGATTTAAATTTTTTTTTTAATCTACTTGAAAGAATCGGGAAAATTTCTTAACACATTTTTAAGACTTTTACTGGCATGTACCTTAAGAAATTTTATTTATATTTCACTTTGAAAAGGCAAAGTGCCGTACACAAAGTGGTAAGCTGAAAAAAAAACTGAAAACAAATAAAAATAAATAATCAGTCTACTTTCAAAATAATAATAATAATTTTTTTTTTCTTATTATAAACCCTTATAGCCATTTCAAAATAATAATATTTTTTAAAAATTTATTATAAACGCTTATAACCATCCCCAGCCTCCATGAAGAGTCCTACTCTAAACGGGGAAATAGGGAAGGGGAGATGACTTAACACAAAAGAACAATGTGCAGCAGAACGGAGAAAGAAACCTTAATTGGTTGCACACGGAATCTATCAGGAAAGGAGGACTAACAAACTTTAACAAACAATAAATATATAAAAATAAATAAGTTTTTATAGGTTTAATAGATGAGGAATTAATAGGTGAATTTAATAGGTGCAGAATATCCTAGGGATCAGGTGTCAAGCTATAAGACGCGTTGCGCTTATCCTTTAGACATATTATCAATCTATTTGAGAACCAGGGGCGATATTTCTTGGTTCTCTTAATCCTCATAAGGACATATAAGAGATCATGAAGTGTCGTTGTGAGTAGTCTCACAGTCATTTTCATCATCAAGAACCGCTCCACAATCTGTATCCTCAACCGCTTTATACAGGCCGCCATATTTTCCATTTATGAAACTAAAAACTTCGACATATGGTGTAACCACAATACTCTCGCTGGCTACAATTCTAATGCTAAGGGGTCGTGAGGAGCATCCGGAATAACAAGGATGTCAGTTTCAACATCCACAGCAACCTCAACATTCGCTAGTACAAGATCTAATATTGATTTGCTCCCTTTCGGTTTGTGTTTATTAAATTGAGTAAGACTCAAACCATCAATAAAATTAACCATGTGTAAAGATTTATTTTTTTGCATAACAGTGGATTTTGGTGCAGAGGAACGATCGTTCCAGTCAACGTCTGGGACACTAATTTCTCCAATGAGAGCTACTCTATATCTGTGAATAGTCAATTTGAGCTACACAGCATTCAAATATTTATTAATTTCTAGTGGCGGACAAAAGTGTCAGGGCAAAAGTAATGGTTTCCCAACAACACGTTGATTGCATCCTTCAACTTGATTTCTAGCCAGACACACTTCCTCACCAGTTCTAGATCAGAGCGTCTAAAACTTTGCAATCCATTTCTTATGGCGATGATCACCGCAGCGCGTCTTACCAGTGTCTAAAAAAACTTTATCTGATCTATACACAGTATAACCCGCAGGAAAATACTCCACTGTTATTGTTTTATCACTGAAAGATCTTGCTGTGTGAGTCACAACGTCACAGTGGTTCTCGACAATCGAGGATAGAAACTCATCCGCTTTGGTGCGTAATCCTCTAACATTCTGATAGTATAATTGGAGGTCGTTTCGCATTATCGCTGTTATTATTAGAATCCCAACCTCGTAGGGGGAAGACACCCACCTTGTGATGATCCGGTCGCCACACCATCCCCGCCGTTCCTAGCCCTGATGGGTTTTACCAGAGGTCGTCTATGGATCCTCTAACTGATTACATCTCACAGTCACCAGCCAGGCCTCGGTCGGGATGCCACTGATGCAAATGCCTCGGTAGACATTTGTATCAGTGAATTTTAACTCAGCAGTTGCCTTCACCGTAGGCTTCTATCCACATACAACGTCACCCTCTAACCTAACTAACTGCATTCGCGGAAAAACGAAACCCGTGATACACTTTTAAAATTAGCACTTGTTGTTGTCCTGACCATCATTTATTACACGAGTCAGTGCAATGCTAAATTCACCACCCAAAACATGTTGATCGCAACAACCATATTCAGTCCTACTTTTATCACTTTACTACAAAATATACCTTGTTCACAAAGGGAGTCGAGGACAACCCTCTCATTTCAAAGTCCTACGTGACACTTTCTTCTCGCCGCATTCTCCAGCCCGACATCGACAAGGCCGCACCCACACCCCATGGTGGCATGGATCACCCACTCCGGCAGCGCAGACACTGTGCTGATGCTGACGTCGCTAGCACTACCTAATCCCGACCCCGATAAGGCCGCACCCACATTCCACGGAGGCATGGACCACCACAGCGCAGACACCACTCCGCCGACGCCAACACTCATAATACTGAAATCCATTTCATCTAAAAATACATCTAACCGAGGCTTGATGCCAAAACGCCTACCTCCAGCCAGTCAAATGTTCAAACCGAAACCCTAGCTATCCGGGATCCCATCCTACTTAAGTTCCCTCAGCCGATCTACGTAATGCAAGAAAACGGAGAAAGCCTATCAACCACTCATTGCGGGTCTTCTAATTAATCCGTAAATCCAAACAGGAGTTCAATCTCTCAAGTTCCCTAACTACTCTGGTACGCTCAACCTCATAACAAGGACAGTCATAAAGGACATGGTACACTTTGTAATCAATCCTAAAATTCGGGCAAAGACCCGAATACGAAACCTAGCCAATCTTTCCTGAAAAGGAGCATGCCCCGAAAGGAATTGTGTAATATGCCGATTGGAGGAAACCCACCAAATCGCTTGCAAACCCGTCACATCTGGGAAGATACCATGTGTATATTGACCAGTAGAGGAATCATTCCATCTGACTTACCAAATTACAAAACCTTGGACTTTAATCTCCCGCAAATTCTCAGTGGTAAGAAGACCATCCTTCATGAACATATAGAGTTTATTACGTTCTGTGACCAGGATGTCTATCGGCTTAATGTCAGTTATAACATAGACTGTCTCACGCGAGATTGTCTTGCAACCACCGACAATAGCCAACAAAAAAAGACACTGGTCTCGTAAGAGTGTATTCCTATAACACCGAAAAACTGTACGATGAGCCCAGACGGATGCAGTGTATAACATTATAGCTTCACAAACACCTTTATAAAGGATCCACATGGTACGGAAATTCAACCCTCAAACGGGATTGATGACCCTACGAATTCCAAAGAAGGCATCAACCTTCTTTGCAACGTATCTGAGATGATCCCCGAATCGCAAATTCTCATCAAGGATCATATCCAAATACTTCTGAACAGTGACATATCTAATAGAAAGGCTAGCCATCGAAACCCGCGCTCGACGTGTATCGGCTACCCCACCTTTCAAAAACATCATCGCGGTCTTCTCTGGGCTTAATATCATTTTATGCTGGAGATTCCGCAACTGGAGTACCTGACATGCATGGACAGCTCGAAATTCTATCTCGTGAATTCCCATCAACCCATTTTCCGCATAATCAATGATACGGCATGCTATATCGTTGCTTATGCGCATGACAGAACTCTCTCCTTTAGACAGAGTCTTTCCTACTTCTGAATCACCGAAGGATGATTGTTCTATAGCTGAAATAAATCGACAGAGTCTTTATCTCATTTAGCGTGCAACCACACCTCTATAATTGAAACAAGGCCGAGAGCCACCATAAATTATTAAAAGCTCCGTATATGTCAAAGAACACACTTAACACATACCTATACTCACTGGTGAAAGAAATATCCATTACCTTTAGAATAACGTCCTCCGTGCTCCTACCAGGTCGAATGAACATCGTCCTCAATCTCCTCATCAATATTGACTAACGTAAAACACTTACTAGTTGGAGATTGGTTTTTCGATGATGTGGTATGAACTATACCGACTGAAGAGTCGAATCTCTCTAAGGAATCTTCGCACGTTTGTCACATTTATAGGTGCTTGCACCACTTTACGTCAAGATATCACATTCAGTCTTCCCCAACAGTAAACATTCAACATGAAAAACGCTTGAACATTGTTTGCCAAATATTCCTTTGTTACAAACAAGACATGGCTTCCTTGTAGGAACCATCCTTCCAGACATCAAATAAATAACTATAGAAAGTAGGGAACTCACTTTAAAAAACGAGACCTAACACTAGTTATGAGTCAAAAAAATAA
The DNA here is from genome assembly GCA_010016005.3 of Zanna intricata. Classification (NCBI taxonomy): domain Eukaryota; kingdom Metazoa; phylum Arthropoda; class Insecta; order Hemiptera; family Fulgoridae; genus Zanna; species Zanna intricata. Next base: position 16,159 of record JAAAKQ030510237.1, read on the forward strand.
AAACTTCTTGGAGCATAAGTTGCCAGTATCTGTTTAAAAGTGGATGATAATAAAGAAACTCATCCTGCAGCCACAGGTGAGCAAAAAAGGGATGACGGACGTCTCCTGCGGATTCGTCGCTTGTAAATGCATGCATGGATGGGCGTTGATGATTATGCACGGGGACTCTAGATCCCCCGAGCTCGAAAATACCTCCCGGGGCTGCGTAATGCTTAATTGGGGTTCGGCCCGGCATGGGAATCGGTGAGATAGGAGGTTTAGTCAGTAGGGCAGAGGCACACATAGCTCTCAATAACATCTAGCGGAACCTTTTAGCGAGTTAGACGCTTCGTCCGTAGATGGGGTTCCTCCGACTCACCGAAAAAAAAATTATTAGAAACACGACGAGTAAGGAATGAAGAAGACTAAATACGAAATAAAATAAAATTAATAGTACTCCTAATAAACAGAAGAACGACGCGAAACTGACTTGCCGAGAACAAGTGGCGGAGACCAAACTCAGAATCGAACATACAGGAATAATGATTTCATATTTGTTCACCGCCAATTTACAATGTGTATGATAAACCACATGTTAAGTATCTACCGGAAGACTTACAATACATGAAAACCTCAGCAAGAGATACGAACTACGAAATAATATTGATGCTGATTTAAAAAGATGCAAAGAAAAAACAGTTATTTAGTTCTATGCCAGCTTATTTTCACCTGAACGTAGAGTTCGCAAATTTACATGGTATTGTCAAAACGTTTTCCTGTATTTTATTTTACTGTGTGTTTAATATCTTAGTTCTACCTTTTTGTTTTATCTAAATGTCAGGGCCATTTATATCCTTTAAGTGTTATTGGTGCGTTTTGTTTAAATAAAATGTTTTTATTAAAATGTTTGGCCTTGACCCTGGGCGGAGTGTAAACGGAAAGTGCTCAACTCCCCGTTCACATCTATAAAGCAACCTCATGAACAAGGAGTTATTACATGTCGTAGATTAAACACACGACGCAATGGAGAAGTTCTATTCTCTACGTCACACGTGTTAACTTTCAGTAAGCCTATGTGTCCGGAGAAGATGAAAGCAAGATTTCACAAACTGAATGTACGTCCATTTATCCAAACTCGTTTGTGATTCTTTTGATGTCAGAAATTCGAACGTACAGCGGCACGTTGTACGAGGAACAAATTTATGTTTGTGGTGAGCATTGCATTCTGTTAACCCATGCAGAATCCACCTTTCTCTGTCAATTGTATGGACACCACTAAGCGAGATCTCGGAACTGTCCTGTCTATAAGCAAGAAATAACTGTTCAAGAGGTTAAGATTATACAGAAAATCAGCTACTTTGAATCTAGGAAAACTGTGCTCGGCCAAACGCCAACGATTGTCTTATGCACAGGTTGCTACAGTTCCTGCAGCTTCTTTTAAACTCAGAGACGTAATTTCTAAACTGAAACTAGCTCTAGTGAACACGGTCAAATTTATCATCAATGAAAAATTAAAAAGTCGACCAATTAGGGAAACAAATACAAATCGACAAAGAAAAAAAAGCAAATGTTGCAAATAAAAGTTTGTTATATAACCGAGGAAAGATTCTTCGATCAGTCAAAAAGTTAAAGGGTGAAAGCTAAAATGCAGAAGAAGTCTGAGCGTAATTCACTGACAGTTAAAATTGAAATAGAGAAAACCCCTATTCAGAGAACCAGCAGAAAAGACGACATGATGATAGTTGCAAAAGAGAGTGATGGGCAAGTATCATTGAACCCCCAAAAGCTTCGAGGCCCCTAAAAGAGAGAGCGAGTTCTTTAGCCATCCCAAACAGTTTAGCTATGAGTACACCAAGCTTAGTCTCTGATTCAATACTCACCAGCCACTCTTGTCGGTATATCTAATGCCTACAGCAAGACATTATTCGTGATTTATTGCGGAGGACCAGAATATTTCCTTCTATGGAAAACTACATTTCCAGTTTTCCCTACTATGGAAAACTACCAACTTAAAAAGTTAGAAAAAATTTAAGGTAATTAAATTTAGTTTTTTTAAATAAAAATATAAATTTAAAATGCTAACAGAGAATTTTTATTTAGAAACTCTAATAGAAAATCGTAGCTTTATACTCTCAAATTAAAAAAAAAATGATAGGCTATGAAACATTTGTTAAACGAAACCCAGTAAATAAAGATAATCGATTTAATTTGTATGACCAAGAACCATTTCATCGGGTATGTAGCATCTGATGGTACCCCACTGGACTGGTCTTGTGGTTAAATTCGTCATCGCACATCAGCTAATTTCGAAGTCGAGAGTTCTAAGGTTCAAATCTAATAGTTTCTAATAGTTTTTTATGACCGGATTGCGATAGATAAAATTCCATTCTGAAAGAAATTTCAAAAATATCCGAAAACATGGCGTTATCTTATTTTAATCATCAATAAAAGGACAAAGTAGGGTAAGCAAGGATTCCTAAATACCATTAAATAATTCTAAAATGTTAAACAGGAACTAAAAATTCGACACGGATAGTAATTAGGATATTCTTTGGGAAATTATCTCTGGAATCCTCTTTAAACCATAGGGTTCGATATCAGTTTACAGTCCGAAAATGTAGGACACATTTAATTTTGTCGTAACGTACTGCTGCGACATTAAATTTACGTATCATATTTATGAGAAAGCCATCGCTTACTAACCAGCCCCTCATTGTCCCGTTTCTCCGAATAGCTAGAAAGTTGAAATTTACTATAGTGAATAATTAAAAGGGTCTTTAAAACATCAATTCGATCAAAAATTACTTCAGGAATTAAAATGAGGCTTTTTAAGTCTCATTTTAAAGCTTAAAAAGTAAATATTTTCACGCGCGAAGAACATGCACTTCAGTTAGTAAAACAAATATTTTATAGTTTAATTATTTTTCTTTTAGAATAATTTCGGTTCATTGGTAGGTATGAACCTTAAAAATCAAGAGATATTTTATCCAATGCTTTCCAGTCGTTAATTTTTCAATCTTCTCTATCTTTGGAATCGGACATAAATTCTGTACGGATAATAATAAATAATGAGGTATTATTTAAATTGGAAGAAGGGACAGACATGGAAAATATTAGAAGAGTTTCACATTGAAGTGTTATTGGTCCGCTACATGCAGAGAGAATGACACGATAGTTTTCAACTAGTAACCAAAAGGTTCTGCAGAAAAACGTGGAAGTAGAGAAAGAATCGGGTTAAGTCGTGAAGAAGGAGGTAAGGAGAACGTGGCCATAGATGACAAAGAATTGTGAGAAATACCGTTGTCCAGGAAGCGAGCATAGGGCAGGATTGCAATGTTATGGGTGTACACCCATATGTACACCCAATGTTATGGGTGTATATTTATGTACACAAAAAAAATTAACATTAATATGTTGTACAGTAAAGACACTGCAAGATATTTCTTGAAGAAAAAAGAAGGACAATATCTATCTGAAAAACTCGAACACAATTTTCTTTAAAAAAAATATATTTGTATTTGGAGTATATGTTTTTATTTAAATATTCAATACTCGTATTTTTAAATTAAAACAAAGAACTCGGCCGTCATTAAAGGAAAA
>JAAAKQ030510270.1:2866-19733 GCA_010016005.3 Zanna intricata
TTATCTTTAATAAAATTGACACATTAATTTTACTATTATATGCAAATTATATAAATATTGTGCATGCCACTTTGTCATCAAAATTAACATTAATTTAATTAGTATTATAAACAGAATTTTTTTTTTTTTTTCAAATAAATAATATAAATAAGTTTGTTGGAAGTTGAGGTTATGTTATATTTAAACATTCAAGAAATCTATTTCCTGAATAAAATAAAAGTAAAAAATATGATTAAGTCGAAATTAGACTACTAGTTTCAAACAGTATACAATCTTCAAACACAGTCTGATCAAATTATTGTTGTACAACAGTAGACGAAGCTAGTCTGTACATAAAACTGTACGCATACGTTTAATTAAAAACAAGAAATAAATTGTATTTTATTGCCTTTAAAACGAATTTACTACCGTGACACTACACAAAAGTGACTATTCTAAACGAAGATTAACAAGAACGCTATTGTATCTCAAAACCTACAAAACGAAATGTAACACTGGAATCTAGTAAATTAAAAATTCAACTTCTGGATTATGGTATTATTGCCTTAATTCTATAAAAAATTAATTCTTAATTTGTTAAGAAAATACAATCTTATGTTTCCGGTTACGAAATAGATCAATAAAAATTGTAATATTTGTATATACGTTTGCTATAAATATATGATTTAAGATAATATTTAATGAAATACTGAATAATATATAAATAATACCTAACGGTAACAAAGTTGAAGGGTTAGTAGCGACTGAGGCAGTCATTTTGATAAACAAAAAGCTTGTTAGGTTAGAACGTTTTATTTAATCAAAACCCCACTGCATAGTGGCTTGATGCGTCAGGGTTGCTAACGTAACATCAGAATTTTACTAAAAACAGTAGAAGTTAAAATAGAACGTTTTGAAGAAACAATTTAAAAATTTGGAACGTATAATAGAATTAAAAAAGTATGAAAGAATTTATTATTGCGAAAGTTAATATTGGCAAATAATATATTTCGTTTTTTTGTAGTTTTTGATTGAAAGTGCTTTCTAAATTAAAATAAAAATGATAGAAAACTAAATTAATTTTAAAAATCTGGTGCGGGTTCGTTGTACGCCTATTAAATTACATATATATTTTTTTTTAAATGAAAAGTACATTAAATTTTATTTCATTAATAACTTGATATTTTTTCACTTTTTTTATTGAATTATTTATCGTAATTTTTTTTTCAATCAGAGATTAATAATTATGAATTAATCAATATATTTAAATTAAAAAAAAAGAGATGAAGTCGGATTCGCCTATGTAAGATCCGACGAATAGCTCAATAATTAAAATGTTATTTGGCTATAATTCTGGAATCAATGAAATAAGTATCACCTATGATAAATCGTTGAAAAGCTCTCAATTAGGGCTGCAGTTAAAAAAAAAATTCCAAAATCAGTTTTTTGGGGATTTTGTGTTTTTTTGGACACTGGTTCAGTTGACTGCAATCAAAAGGGGAGGTGCACAACTAGTCACAATGTTTGATTTAGACTGGTTTTACATTTCAATATTCTACGGTTAATCGTTATCGAGTTATGCGAGATACTACATACAGACGTCACGCTGAAACTAGTCGAAATGGATATTTCCGTAGAAATCTGAACACCAAAATTTTTTGCGATTACAATACTTCCTTGTATTTTGAAATAAACATTTTTTTTTTTTGTATTGAAAATAAGAAATATTTGTGAACGTGGCAAAAGTGGTCCCGGGTTCAAAATTCCAGTTGGGCATGTCACTTTTACATGCTACAAAATTGCCATTCCATACCATTCTTTGAACCAGTTCCTAACGGTGGCTACGGAGGCTTAAAAATAAAAATTATATTTTTTATGAGAACTATGGTTAGAGTATTTTGCTAACAATACATCTAAAGCGAAAGTCATCCTGTCTTTTCACGGTACTTGTTTGTCCAAATTTTAAACGGATTTCTTTAAAATCTAGGAATCATAAAGAAAATAGATGGTTTACAATTTTTTAGAACAAATAAACGTTTCATTCTAATTGGTATAAAATACATTACTCAGAATCGTTAGAAATAACTAGACGTGGTGTTTGCTATTGAATATAACAAAAAGTATTGCTTCATCATTTGTCTAGATGGGACTAGGAAATTTTTGTTAAAATGTTGACCAGAGCAGTGTCACTGAATACACTATTAATTCTAAATGCACATGTTTATAAATGAAATCATAGTAAAAATGGGTAGACATTAAGTAAACAAAATACATTTTAGCAAATAATTTTACTAAATTACTTTTTAGTAATAATTTTGATTTTTTTTTTTTAAACTTCAACAAACTAATTTACTTTCTAAAAGGAAATTTTATTTTAAATAAATTGGTGTTGAGATCTTTTAGATAGATTGATAATTTATTACAAATGGCTAAGGAACTATGATAAGGTTTTTTTTAATGCTGTGTTATTCAAAATAGTTTTAGTTTCAGAAGGTGGATAATGATTATGAATATCATTAAATAATATACTCGTAATTATAATATTGTGCAAATTAAAGCAGTTTATTCATGTAAAAATTTGCCATCCAGCAAATTAGATAAAGATTTTTTTTTTTTTGTTATTATTGAACAAACACTTTCTAAAGTCTTCCATAATAGGTTTAAAAATTCTTTTGATCCCAATGATTATTTTGAATTTTGTTGGCGTGATCAGTGTGCAAGGAGCTGAGCTCTAAATGTTACGCTGAGTACATCTTCCATGTTAATTGTACTATCCCTCTGATATCAAATCTTTTTGGAGCTTCTTTAATAGCATAAGAGATACAAGTTGTGCAGAAACTTAATATCTTGTGGCAGCTTTGAGTCTTCCCCTGCTGGAGTCTACAATTTATTTTTCTGACCACCTCTCCTCTATACACTGAAGACGATGCTCCTACTTGTTTACCTGTTTGAAGCATCTTTAAATCTCTTCAGGTGTGTGCTGGATGAGACTGATGTTGAGCATAAACTTTTGTGTTGTGAGTTTTGTGAATTGGCGTATGCCATTGGTAAATAAATTATCTTATAAATAGTCTGAAGATTATTTGTTCACAAGTACATGTCCACCCACCCATTAATTATTAAAATATAGATTAGAAATACAACCAGAGGATCCAAGAATTATTTTGCAGAACTTTAAAAATACAGTAAAATTTCACATTTTGCTCATAATTATTATTACATGCACAATTCTAAAATTATCAGTTTTGTTGACATGCAGTTAATGTAATGAATTAGTTAGTGAGGATAAAACAAATTTCAATTACTGTTATTCACATTTAAAACTACTAGATGAAATCTTGTAATTTCATATCTGATTCTCATACATAAATTAAAAGTTTTTAATAAATTTATTACGTTTCAATGATTTAAGCATGAATTTTAACTTCAGTTTCTGTCTTTTAATCGGTTCTAAATTTTTTATCGTTTTACTGAAGAATGATGTACCAATGCTGTGTATCATCAGCAGCAAAAATTGTTTTTTTCCTGAAATTAAAGAGTTATTTGAAAACAAGTTCCTAAAGAAACAATCTCACCCATTCCTGGATTTCTGTAGCATATGGAAATATCAAAGTGAACTATATACCATTCAGCAGCGTTCTGTAAAAGAGGTATTTGTTATTTATAAGGCAAAATATCACCTGAATTTTAATATATATGTTTGATATTAACATACAACAATATGTTCAGTATATTGAAGAAGAAAAAGGAAAGTAAAAGGGTCAAAGGAGATTCATTCTTCACTTTTTCTTTTAGTTCTTGTGTAGACGATTGCTTGTTGAGTATGAGAATAATATGCAGTTCTCAGGGATCATCTTCTATGACCAGTTTGGTTATAACATTGAACAGACTTTACATACTTCGGTACAATTTTATTTGTTTACCCTAAATAATACTCAAGTTATGAATTACATTTTCATCATTATATAATGAAATTATGTAAATGAATTTATAAATTTTTCATTTGTTCCAGATCAGAAAACAAGAAGCGTAAGTCTTGTCAACATAATCTTAAAACACCAGAAGTACGAAGAACACTTTGTTTTGATAATATTTCTCCCATAAGTGATAAGATTACATTAGTTTTGAAAAAACGTGATCAAAATATTATATCTAAAAAGTTATTTCCTCAAAATGATAGAGATTCAAATAATATTAAATATAATAAAAGTAATCAAGTAAAATATTTACCATCAGTTGATACACCCAAAAGAAAAGAATTATTAATTAAAGGAATTAATCCAAAAGAAATGTGGTCAGTTATTGGACATGGTCGTTTTGGAACTGTTATTAAAGCAAAATATAAAGGTAAATGAACTACATAAATCATTTTCTACTTTTATAATATTTGATTTAGAATTGATTTGAAAATATCAACTATGACATGTACTAATTAATATACACTTTGATTTACCTTGACAGTGAATAATCTTTTTTATAGTGGTTACAATTTTTTTTTCATTATATAACTGTGAGAAATGTTTTCATTAAATGATGAAATCCTAATTACATTTGTTGCTTATTGGTATTACTCATTTAGTTTTCAAAGGTATTATGATTATATACTTTATTTGGTGTTTCTTTGTTATATTCAGTATTGTTAAAGCTTCCTGTTTAGTGATTTGCGGTAATGACATTTGCTGCAATGATAAGACAAATATACAGTCAACCATTATTAAGCATAATTTTGATGAAAGAGCTACTGTGTTGTTTACAAAAGGATCTTGCCTATCAGATAATAATCTTTTATTTCAAATGATTGGTGTTTTTTACATATATAATATTATCAAGACTAACATTAAATTACTTAATATTCAAATTATAGAAATGAATAAGGAAAAAACTGAATCCTCTATAAACAACAAATTTTTTTTTAATGCTTTGTGTGCATAGCATGTCGATTGTTTTGAGAATGTCAATAATAAACGTTAGTACATTTTTTTATATTTCTATTTTTACTGATGTATTATATTTCCAGAATACTGAATCAATTACAGTATGATTGTTCTATAACATCTAGAGCATTTCAGAAGACAATATTCTGAAGATTAAAGTGTGTGAAGTTAGAATGAAATGCTAGTGGCTAAGGGCAGTTTAATAAAGGTTACTTTGGTTGTTGGATTCCAGTTACAAGTTTATTTTTCTTTCTATTAATGGTGCTTTTTGATCTAGCCTGGTTGTAAGTATTTTAGTGAGAGTGATGTACTTTCTTTCGTGCAGTAATAGAATCAGCTTATAACAACCTTCAGATATTGAATAAAGGTACTGGCTCATCATATCATCTCTGTGATATTTTTTCTAGGAATCTGCTTCTTGACTGTTTTGCCAAACATCCCCATTGCAAGGCTCCTATGGATATTAAAAGTAAACATATACTTTTCAAAGTTTGGCCTCAAATTACTCAATTATGTATAATTATGTATACTGCTCAATAGTGTAACTTCCTTGAAAAGTATTCAATATAAGCAATTTCATTTATACTATACACCAGAAATTTTACACGTACAAGAGTCTGGTTACAGAAAATGAAACAGATAAATGTATTAGTTTCTACGTACATGTAACTGTTTCCTTTTCCTGTAACCACATTATATGTATTAGTTTCTCATAGATCAAAAGCATATAGAAATTCCAGACAATGTGTGAGCCAATGCTGCTGTTTAGTTTGTTTTCAGTATTGGCTGAACTGACTTGTGATAGCACATGATTCATTACTGTTATACATACAATATGAATATTTATTGAAGGTAGTTTGGCAGACACAGTTTCTGATGCTGATGATTCTTGACAACTTTAAGAAGTGTATTTTGATGAAAATTGTCAGTTGCTGTGAGGAAGTCAAATTTTGTCAGTTGTGCTTGGAGCATAGTAGGTTTATGCATGGATTTTTATTATCTGGTGATATGTCCCTTTGATAACTGTCTTGTAACAGTTCATTTAATTCTCCTTAGTTATGAATATTATGTAGCACTAAAATTAAAAAATTAATAGGTATTTTTGGGGTTTTTTATTTAGATAGAAGCGTTGCTGTAAAGGTTATTGAAAAAGATAAAAAAATAAAAAGCAATACTCTTTTAAGGGAAATGAATGGAATAAATCTCAATCATCCAAATATAATTAATATTATTAAAGTAGTTGATGACATAAATATAAATTATGGTCTAGTAATTATGGAATTATGGTATACAACTAATATGCAGAATTTAATTGACTTATGTAAATCAAGTATATTGTTCCAGTTAAAGGTCAGGTAAATAGTGATTAACTGAAATATAGCCAAATTTTTTTTTCAATCTTATTTTATTATTTTACCTTGTTTATTGTTAATATTATTTTACTGTTTATATTTTTTCAGAAATCTTTTACAGATTGTAAGTGGCATTTCCTTTGTATTATCTGATTGATAATTTTATCAAGGATTCTTTACAACATGTATTGACATCTGCTGCATCTCTGATCTTGCAAACGTACGTTTTTCATGTATATTTTTTTTCATGCTTCAGTAGAATCAAAATTCATTATTAGAATTCATGATCATATCAAAGCAACCTTTTATTATCAATATCGTACATTATAATGTTCTGTGCTTCCATTCTACTCCTATTTTCCTCATTCTAACTTTGAAACCCAACAAATATTCTTTAAAAATTCTGAATTGCAGCATTTTTGCTTTCTCCCATGTCCCAATTGCATTTGTAATAGAAGTGCATTGAATAGTTATTACTAAACTCAATTTTATATTTTTCTTTATTTCTTCAGACTATGAAATCTGATTTAATCATTAAACTACCAACCCTTTTGGAAATCTTATGTGAAATTTGTTCTCCGTCTATTTATTACTCTTCCATATATCTCCCTTCATATTACTCAAACTCATATTGGGTTTCAGCAACCTGGTAACTGATTTTCTGTAAAATTCTCAAGTATTAATCTAAGATTTTTTTTCAAAAACCAAAAATTTTATCATGCTTAGGTTAAAATTTCAATTTTCATATCGCACTTAGTTATGTAACTAATGATTCTAGATTATAAAAATAAAATCACAATCCAAAAATTCACTTTATTTTTAGAAGCCATTCTTGCTACTTTATAAGATGTTTTATTGTATTTAAATAAAAATAATATACATGTACGTTAATATTAAAAGAAAAACTACCTATAAAGAATCTTGTATTTGCAAATAGAAAAATGTTGCAGAACATATTATGGAGTGGACAATTATGACAAAAATCTGTTTTCTTAATTTATATCATTTCTTTATTAGATTGGCTAGGCTTTTTTCCTCTGGATAAGTTCATCCCTCCTGAACAATAAATTCATACTGTTAAGTGTAATTATCTGTTTCAAATACAAAAAAAATCCAGGGTAGTTAAATTGTTTGAGGCTGAAAAAATTACTATTAATATTTCAAGTTACAAACTCTAAATTTCATTCACCCATCTTTCTATCTGAGAGTATGTACTTGTTGCTTATGAGAATAATACATAAATCAATTTTTTTCAAGGAAACCATTCAATTTAAGTTATCTAATTTGGGATCTCATTCTTTAAATTGTCACTAAGTTTTGTGAGAGTGCAGGCTACATTTTTTCTAGACCCCTGAAAGCCTCACTAAATTATAAGTTATTAATTTTACCAAACAAGTTCTGCTTTCAGAATAAAGTAGAACAGTTAATAACTTTGAAGAAGTTCTTGACTCAGCCTTCCTTGAAACAGCAAATAATTGTAAATTGTGCTACGTATATTCTTTTTATAAAAATGTGAAATCTTTTGGGGTGAGTATAAAGCTATTTGCCAGTTAACCATAAATTGGAATATTGTAATGTCAAAACTTTTACTGAAAAGATGTTTTGCTTTCAAGAGCAAGGGGAAATGAAAGCAAAGATGTTTTGCTTTCATCGGTATAAGTAGTTTTCAGATTTCTTTACTCCAGACTTCTTAGCTGCCATTAAATTATTTTATATATATATATATATATTTTAATTATGCTATTTGAACCAATTTATATTTCTATAAGTATTTGTAAGATTCTTTTTCATCCAGATATCTTAGTTGTCAAGAAATTTAAAAAAAATTTAATTGTGGGATTTGAATTGTTTTCTTTTGAGACGTATTTCCTTTCTAGGCTCAGTAAACTATTTATTGGTGTGGGACCTTCTCTATAGGTACCCTGATCACATAGCCACTCCAATTAACAAATATTATAATATCTAAACAGTCTTTTTTTAAAAATGCACTCTACTTTCATGGAGAAGTGATACATTCAGTTGTATCAAACACATTGTGACTGCTTTCTCTCCCCTAATCTATAATCATTTTCCACTAAACAAAAATTTAAATATTAAAATATTTCAATATGATCACAATTATAGTTTGATTTTCTAAGAGTATAAATCGACATTCTCTGAATAATTTTAAAAGTAATAAATTCTTAGTGTTTGTTCTTTATTTTATTTATTTATTTTTTTTTTTTGTAGATATATAGTGAATATATGTCAGGCTCTTGAATATTGTCATGAGAATGGAATTTTACATTTAGATGTTAAACCTAAAAATGTGCTTGTAAGTCAACAAGATGCAGATCAACAGCAATATTGTAAAATTTGTGATTTTGGTAGCTCATTTGTAATTGGTAGTGAAAAACAATGCAGCAGCTATATACATCATCAGGTTTGATTTTCATTCAGTTATTTTATAATTACGATTAGACCTTAATATTATCTCCTAAACAGAAATTATGCAGCATAACTATTTTTAAAAAGATATATAATAATTCATGACTGATATTACTTCAAATAACTTTATTATAATGATGACATATTATATGTTCCATCATTTACTGAGTAGTAGCAGTCAGTATATATCATCCTATTTTTCACACCAATTAAGGTTAAATTTATTTATTACTTTACAATAAATAAAATAAATTTTGTTTTTTTTTTCTTGTACTGTTAAGAAATATTATTTCTACTATTTCTGTTAAGCAATACTAAAATCTTGGTTGCAAAATTCTGAATATATTTGAACACAACAGAGATTTTGTTATATATTGCTTGGATGATGAGGTAGTGGGGTTAATTTATCTTGAAGTGGGTGAATTAATTAAATTTGAAAATCAAAGGGGGTTCCAGTTAATGAAAATTTTACTTGTGTTTTTTTTTTTAGCTTATAAAAAATTTTATCATTTAAATAAATTTAAACCTTAATTATTATTTTTCTCCAAAAATAATTATTTTCATTTCAAATTTTATCAAGTAGAGGTATGTTGATATATACTACTCCTTAAAAATAGAAGTTCTAGTACCTATTTTACTGTTCCAACTTATAGACTTGATTTTTTTATTGTTAATTTCTAAACGGACTGTTATTCTACATTTACTATTTCATTACATTAAAACATTTTATGTTTATTTCTCTTTTAAATTATGTCTCAACAGTTGGAAAGTGGTTTTCATTTCTTAGTAGAGAAGGAATAGGTAAATTTTTAAATATTTAAAAACTGAAATACTGTCATTAATCTATTGAAATTCTATTAAATTGTGTAATTTGCGATTATTTTAATATTCACTTAAGTTGGAAATTCCTGCAAAAATTCAAGAATACTGGTTGAAAAAGTACAGAGATTCAGCTCAAACTTGTGATCAGTTTCTTTACATTTTTTCATACTCTTAAGAAGATAATGAAAAAATAAACAAATTCCCACATCCAGGGAGCATAAGTGTCTTTATAAATGTTTGCTTTTTATATTTTTTTTATTACCTTAGCTTAAATTTCAATAATCTTTTTAGTTTCTTCTTAGCAGTTCTTTTTTAGTTTTATCAAACACAGATTTCTAGCTTTTGTACTTTTTTAAATTTAATTTCTATCAAAATTAATTCTTAGCACTAGATTATCAATATTGATTTGTATTTTATAATAATACTCATATTGATAAAATAATTTAGCCTGGTTGTAGTTAAGATTTTCTTAAGACTAAAATAAAGTTAGCTCCCACACAAAACCAACCACTTTCTGTAGACAGCACAAAATGAAAATGCTACAAAATGATTGTGTTGCATGCAGACCAAGAGAAGAGATTCCATTCACTCTATAAACTTGTTTTCAGAATAGTTACCAACATGAAAGATTGAGTTTGTTAAAAGTAGCATCTCCATTTTCATGAACAAAAAACAAGAAAGACAAAAAGAAAAAATTTAATAAATAAATATACTTGCTTAATATATTTTCACCAGAATAAAACAACTACAACTAACTTAAGTTGTACCATAAAAGTACTACTTAACTACTAAGTTGACCATTTAAGTTAGTTGCTGCTGGAGCAGAAATCTGTTAAGGTACATTTACCTTAAGAGATTGGCTATAAAAGATCTTTGAGAAATCAAATCTAAATCTAAATCATCTTGTTAACTTGCAAATCATCAGTGTCAACAAAAATGCCAGCAGGGAAGCCTAAACCTCAGACTAGTATTTAAAAAATATATTTTAAATTACCATCTGGTGATCAGAACAAGAAATCTCGTCACGGTGGTTATTTCAACTTTTAACTGATTTTTTTTTTTTTTTTTTTTTAACCTCCAGAACCACAATTAAGTATACCTTCAGAGGGTTGAAATGAATGAATTGTAGCATGTGTGAAAAATGCCATGCCTGACCGGGATTTGAACCCAAAACCTTTGGATGAAAGGCCGAGATGCTACCACTCAGCCACGGAGGCACCTTTAACTGATCTAGAAAGACAAATCAATCTTTGTCTCACAGCAGGCTGACTTTTTGTGCACGAGCACCTTGTTTTTCGTTTCAGGATGTGCCACCAGAATAGACTAGAAGTAATGAAAGTCCACATTTTTATAGCTGCCAGACTATTTAATGAATTCCTGTTTTGCTGTCAGTCCAGTATAGATCAGAATTATGATTATTTTTAGTGGTTACTGTGGCTCAGTCCCTGCTCAGTATTTTTCTAACTAATAAGTTTCCAGTTAACTGTTTCATCTGCACTAGTTGGTAATTCAGTAAAGTAATCTCAGTCATGATAAATATATATAATATTGTAATAAGATCGGTATAGCAGGCCTGAGTAATGAATTCCTACCAATTATTTTGAAAATACTAGAAAATATAATAATTGAAGGAATCCAGAAAGGGACAAAAAAGAACCCTTTTAGAAAAACTAACAGGTCCGTTTAATTATCATCTTTTGTTATACTGTCCTCTGACACACAGTGAACAGATAGTTGTAACATGAGAAGAGACCAGATTTGGGATTTCTGAGAATGCATGGGTATAAAAGCCCCAGTCGACCCCATCCTCACGCTTCAAGTTGGGTCCGTTCTGACAGGTAAAGGGGATTGCAGTATAAAGTACCCCTGGGAAGACCAGCTAAAGTTCAGTTCTGCTAAAAGCAGTCATGAGATGATACAATATTAATGTGAATTTCTATATCTATATTCTCGTATGTATATATATATATATATATATTTATATACATGGAGCATTGATACCATTCAATTTTCAACATTTAAGGGTAAGGCAGTAGGGCAAGGTCACCTTCAGCATCTTGAGACTTATGCTAATTAAAGGTTTACTGTTCTTAAGCACATTTGTTATCTTTTGAAAAATTGCACCTCCACCCCAAAAAATGCTCTAAACTAGTGTGTAAGTGGGTATACTGCATCAGTAGTATTCCCTGTCACCACAAGGAGCGCTAGTGTAGCACTGGCTAAATTAAGTTGTGTGTTTGCATGTGTAAGCCACAACTGGAAAGTCCTACATTTGTGTTGTCAGCTTTTTTTATTATTATTATTATTGTTATTACTTATACCTAAAATTTCTAAATTATTATTGATGTCAGTAACTTTATCTTTATTTTTTATTAGGTGTTCTGTAACATTTGAAAATTTACATTACCTTTTTTTTGTAATTTTTATAGTGCTCTGAAAACCTTTTTATGAATGACCTGGTGGTTTTTCCTACTTTTATATCGTACAATGATTGTGGTGATATACATACATATATATATATATATATATATATATATAGGAAAAATCACCAGGTTGTGTATAGAAATGATTAGAGCATTACAATATCTACAAAATTATAATAGTAAATTTTCAAATGTATTACAGAACATCTAATAAAGAACAAACATAAAATTACTGACATCAGTAATAATTGAGAAATTTTGGATATAATAATAATAAATCAATAAATTAACAAAATATTATATTAATGAATATAAAAATAATTATAGATTGAATTTGATATTGAATTGATTCAATTGAACCAACCCGATATAACCTGACATACCTGATATAACGACTGAATACACTTTGATAGTACTATTTTTTTATCATGGTGGATACAGGAAGTTTTAAATATGACAATAGTACATACATACTAACAATTCTAAAATTTTACTACATATTTAAAAAAAAACTACATTTTTCAACTATTTTATTTTATCTATAATTATATGTATTTTATAAAAGTTGGTCTGCTGATAGTGGAGTTAAAGCTCCGATACCATAACAGACAGATAAATTCTTAATTTTTATTGAACTGTATCTGGTGAATTGAAATGTTTATTTGTTAATAATAATAATAATTATTATTATATTATTAATCTTATATTTGATTATTTTATATATTGTTAATTTTGTTAGGGAACAATTAAGTATATGGCTCCGGAATTGTTATGTGGTAGTTCAATAACAGGAAAGGCGGATATATTTTCTCTTGGAGTTACTATGTGGCAGTTGTTACATGAAGAAACACCATACAGTGGGGAAGACTTGGATATAATTGCATACAAGGTTTGTTTTTTATTTTAAACCTTTAACGATATTTTATTAGAATTAATTATGTAACTATATTTTTGTACGTACTTGAAAGATGTCTTTGGTCAGATGTAATCATTACGGTGAAAAAAATAAATGATTAATTGAAGTTCTGCTCAGAAATTACATTTGGGATAGAATGACTACAAACAAAACTGAGATGTGAAAAGTTCTTTGTGAGGCATTTGTCACACTTATTTTCATAGTTAGACAAAAAAAAATCAAATTCTTTAACTATTAACATAAATCTTTCATTTTTATAGGAAATGATCATTTTTTGTACCTTTTTCTTAGAATTGTATTTGTAATTTTAGAAATTAACAAGAAGTCAAGGATTCCCCTTCCAAAGAAATATATTTTTAGAGGCAACTTAGCAAATAATTGTAATTATTCTTATTTTTTAATCATTAAACAATTTAAGTTGATTTGCCTTCTAATGATTTCTCTTTAAAAACAAAAAAACTTAAAAATGTATATGTGTGTGATCTGTATTCTGTATGACTGTGAAATTGATGTAATTTGTAAATTCAAAGTATGCCTGAAAAGCTACCAAACTAAATGAAATAAGATAAAGGAATTATCAATAAAGATAAGATATACAAATTTATCCACATCAGACCTCGACACAGAACACTTTTCTAGTTATACACTTATTGCAGTACTGGTAGAGCCCGTCAAACATTCTGGAGAAATTACTTTGTGGGATCGCCTTCAACTGCTTGGTGCAAACCCTTTGGATGGCCAGAATGCCGTTGAAAAAACGACCTTTCATCTTAAACTTGAGTTTCGGGAACAGAAAATAGTCTGCTGAAGCCAAGTCGGGTAAATAGGATGGGTGGGATGGGACAGTGATTTGATTTTTGGCGTAATAACATGTTAAAACTGTTGCCATGTGTGTCAGGTGTCGTGCTGCAGTAGAATCAAACTGCCCGGATCCTGGTACTCGAGCTGGATGCGACACATTTGGCATTTCATTACTTTCAAATAGAATCTAGTTGAAGAATAGTCAACATCCTTTGCACTCTTGATTTTTGTTGCCCAACTTTCGCCGGTCTTTGTACTCCAGGACTCAACCTGGCAGCAGATTGACGCTTTGTTTGGAGATCATACATGGACCACCAGCTTCCATCCCCAGTTACAGTTGTTTACAAAAAATTCAGGTCACTATCAGCAGTTTCACCGAAGTCTTAGGTGCAAGAAAGACGGACCTATTTTTGTTCTTCAGTCAAGAAGTGTGGAATGAAACAAGAGCACACTTTTCGGCGGTTGATTTTTTTCTGTTAGAATTATACTACCACATCTTTACTGATATTTAGCTCTTCTGCTATAGCCCGAAGGGTAAGATGAAGTTTTTCGAGCAGGAGAGCGCACACTTTCGCAATGTTTTTATTGTGAACAACTGTTGACAGCCTCCCGCTTCGTTCGTCATCATCCAACAACTCTCTACAGTCTTTAAATCACCTCATGCATGTTGTAGTAAGATAAGTGGTTTCGTCACCGAATGCTTGCTATATCATAGAATAAGTTTTAACAAAAGATTTCTGAAGTCGAACATAAAATTGAGAAATGGCGCTACTTGTATCAACTACAGGAATTTAGTCCTGGAACTTTTCAGACCTACTATGTAGAGTTTGTGTTACTACTTCAGTTGCCATTAAGAATGAAACTTGTAATTATTCTGTTAAATCAGTGTCAGATGGCATAGATGAGAAGAGTAGATTAATGAAGCTCAAACCATCTGTTTTCAACCTCTCTCATTTTCTGTTTTAGCCTCTGGAACTACCATAAGGTATTACTTCAGAGGATGAACGAGCATGATATGTATGAATGTGAATGAAGTGTAGTCTTGTACAATCTCAGGTCGACCACTCCTAAGAAGTGGGGTTAATTGAAACTCACTACCAAAGAACACTGATATCCACGATCTATTATTCAAATCCATATAAAAATAACTACCTTTACTAGGAAACCTTAGAAAGGGTTTCTAACGTTTCCTAGTAAGGAAACCTTACTAGGGAACCATCATCTTATTAGAAAGGGTTTCTAACGTTTCCTAGTAAGGAAACCTTACTAGGAAACCATCATCTTATTAGAAACCCTTTCTAAGGTTTCCTAGTAAAGGTAGTTATTTTTATACGGATTTGAATAATAGATCGTGGATACCAGTGTTCTTTGGTGGTCTTCTTTCAACCTACATTACAATATAACTTTGATTAACCAGATTATCCTCAACAATAACGGTAGATTGTTTCTGCTCTTCTAAGTAGCATATGTTCTGGAATCACAGTTTTAAATATTTAGAAGATGAATCAATCACATTAAATTTATACAAATGAAATAAAAATAGCAAATAAATTAGATGGAGCTTATTGAATTATCATTAATGTCTAGTGTAAATGACCAAAATACCACTATTCTTTTATTCTGCAGAGTACTAGAACAATTACATTTGCATATTAATATTTTCAGAACTTTAAAACTCCCATTTATTTTGATCTATTTTGTTTCATTTCAAGTTGGTACAATATTGTGAAATACAAACAGGTTTTTGAATGGATTTAATATATTAACATTTTCATTATCAGTTCAAATTTTTCATATTCATTCTAAATAAATGTAAATGAAAGACTTATTGTGTTATAGACCCATCAGTTTTAGGTATGTGTTTATATGAACATAAAGCGACTATATCATATTAAATTTACCCATTCCATTTGTTGTTCAAAGAAATATGATGTATTAAGTGTATTATAAATGTATTTCTTTTTTGTGGGCCTATTTTCTTTAAAAAAAAAAATATATATATATATAAATAAGTAAAGTTTATTGATTTGAAATGTACCTACATCTAAAAGGATTTTGAATACAATTTGTATTTTACCTTTACACTTATTGTGTGATTCAATAGGCTAAATAAATAACATTTCTGGATTATCTATACGTATGTTTAGCAAGACCACATTTAACCTACCATCTAGCCTGGGTGAACAGAATTGTTCTGTATTTTTGTTTAAATTGTTTAGTTGATTTTTCATATTTTTTTCTAGAATCACTGTGAGCAGAGATTTCTAAGGTTCTTCATTCTAATTTAGTTTAGTTGTTTAAAAGAAATTGCTGTAAATATTAAATTTACATCATATTAGAATATTGATTTTTAAGTTTTATTTTATATATATATATCCAATCAATTTTTTTTTTTTTTTTTTTTTTTTTTTTGATTAGGTAGTTTCACAAAATTATAGGCCAAGAAATTTTGAAATTAACTCAAAAAAAGAAGAACTTTTTATTGATTTATATAAACTATGTTGGCAACACAAACCAGAACTGAGACCTAATATTTCATCAATTATAAGAAAACTGGAAGAAATATATAAATTGAAATGAATTATGTATAGAATGTGTGAAACAACTTAATTTTATGAACCGATATTACTACTTTAATTTTTTACGAACCAAGTTACTGTTTGTTCATTTGCAAAAATAATTACTAATATTAAATAAATATGGTTCAATATATATTTTTTTGTTTTTGTTTTGGGATATGTGTTGTAATTTTTTTTTTAGGTGTGCTTTTTAATACTTGTAATTTTATTAGTTTTATAATTTTACTATTATACGCTTTATTTGTTGTTGCATTAATTCAGTAAATACAATTTTAATTGTTAAAAAAAATTAATAGTACTTTGTTATTCAAGTTTCCTCTCAGTCATTCCTATTTTTTTTATCACCATTTTCCTTTTTCAATCCATTTTACAAGTAAGTAGATATTTCATTTACTCCTTGTTTTTCTTTCACATTTGGTACTTTTGCAGAGATTTCTGCCTCATCAGAATGTTTTATGTGAAATTAAATGAAAAATATTATTTTAAATTGTAGAAAGATTTATTTACTTTTCTATCTGGTAGAAAATGAACTATGCTACTGTTAATATATATAACAGGGTGTATCAAAACTGCACAGCAATCTCTCAGAAACGGATTCTATATCTAAAAATAAGAAAAAAGTTTCCAATAAACA
>JAAAKQ030510280.1:0-17245 GCA_010016005.3 Zanna intricata
CAAACATTTTCTCGAAGATGTATAATTTTAATTTGAAAGTCTACTAAAAATCTGAGAAATTTTTAATGGGTTTAAGAAAATAAAAACAAATAATTTCATTTTAATCACAGGTTGTCAAATTAAGACGCAGTATTCATTACACGAAATCTTTTCCCGCATCAGCAAAATAATACGCATATTTTTACGGTATATACGAGTACTTACGCATATCTTATTTAAAATTAGTTTACTTTTTATTTTTTCAAATGAATCAATTAGTTTGTTTCAATTATTGTAAAAAAAATATTAAAAGTAGATTTTTCTGCTGCCTTTAACGATCGCAAATATATAGCATTTAATTTCTAATTTGTTTACATAAAAGAACTATCACAATGACGATGAAGTTTCTTAATGTTTGTAGAACTTAAAATTTAAAATATTTTTCATTAAATCCCCCGTTCAAAGAAACCCACTGAAAACCAAAAGTAGCCTTAATTTAAACCATTCATTTAATGGTCATTAATGATCGACATATTCTATAATTGTTGAAAATGTATGATTCCATGATATAATCTTTCAACATAGGTAAGCTAACATCTGCAGTATACTAGTGTTTATAATTATTATTGCCTTTAAGGATTTTTTATTAATCGTTTATCAACTGATATCCCTGAGTTATCTTTTAAATTAACAAAATCACTTAAAATTTTTAAAGTTTATTTTATCTCAGGCTATTAGTAAGGCCACGATTAATGCCCAGAAATTTAATACGATTTAATAATTATTGATGAATACTTATTAATACTTTTTGATATGTAGACGTAATTATTTAACATTAATATTAAAAATAATATTACTCATTATTATTATTATTATTATTAATAATAATAATAAGAAGAAGAATAACGTCACAAAAGACGTCCGAAGAATGCTAACCACCTCAACTTCTATAGGTAATAAACATTTTATCATTACTTCCCAACATAGTTTTCCCAAAATAAAAAATCCCCAAAATAAAAAATTCAGTTGTGGCTCGTATACAGTCCATACAGATTCAGACGAGACAGATGATTTACCAGATAATTCGGGAGCTAGGCATGCTCAAACCTGTACCTTTTGATACGAGATTATTAAGCGGCTTAGTAGAAACCCACCCCGGCCATTTATTATAATAATATATGTATATATTTATTTTGATAATACATGTATATATTCATTATCATGTTATTTAACATTAATATGAATTAATATTGTCAATAACTGGAGTTAGGGTTATGGACCCAAAACAAGATACTTATAATTTTCATTAATTTATTTGGTTAGGAAAATAACCATCAACATTCAAGATTTAACTTAACTTCAAAATTTATCCCGGTGATAAAATTTAGACTTATTAATTACATAACAACCTTTCTACTTTTCTTATTTATTTATGGTCTTGTTTTCGTCCAATTAGAAAATCAGGAACTATTTTTTACAGAAGTAAGACGTTATAAACCTTACAATTAATTCAATCCTTTGTCTTACTAATGACACTGCTGTACGCTGTCTTAAAAAAAATAATTAAAAAACATAAAGGGAAAATACGAGTATTTTGATGTAGTTCGACAAAGAAAAGTTTAATTTCTAATATTCAACAATTTACTTTCTTCCCCTTGACTAAAATTATAAAAATATAACATACTATTAAAGTTTAATGAGAAATAACACTAACTAAAGCTACTAAACTTAGAAAAATAGTTAATAACAACATTTCAAATCAATATATGATTTGAAAAGAAAAGATTTTAGAAGTAAGAAAAGATTTTTATAAATATGTATTTATGTTAACATACTACCCTCTGAATATCATTCCAATTCTTCATCCGAGTTTTCCAAAAATATATTAGAAACTTTAATTTAATTTCACCTGTCGGTTTAGTCTAATGGTAAAACTGGTCATCACAAAATCAGTTGATTTTCGAAATCGAGAGTTCTAATTTCAAGTCTGTAAAGGCAACTGCTTTTATATATATTTGAATGCTAGAATGTGGATACCGGTGTTCTTCTTTGGTGATTGGGCTTCAATTAACCTCTCGTCTAAGGAGTGGTTTACCCGAGTCTATTCAAGACTACATGTTTACCGATATATTTACATTGCACTAAGTCTGCAGCTACTTCAGGCTTGGAAGCCGGTAGCGGTGATTGCAATTGCTAACTTAGTATACACATACATATACCCAGACCAGACCCGACAGTAGCTGAAAAACTGGTAGGAGAAAACAAACAAATATAATTAAAAAATTTTATTTCATAAGATACTTAATTAATGAAAGCTGATTAAACCGTCCCTGAAATAAAAAGGTAAAACTACATCAACGGCTAATATTCATGCAAGAATACACTCTATTACACATAATTTTGTAAGCCAATTTCATTATTTTTTAATTTCGATATAAGATAATGTCGAGATAATCTAGAGTACAAAAGAAAAACATAAAAAACCACCCTTGCAATAAATAGAAACTTTTTGCCGAATTAGATTTTTTTATCACACCTTAATGTGAGATTAAGGACCTATGGGGTCCTTAATCTCACATTTCAAAGAAATAAACTTCTTGTATATATATATACATAGATTAGTGGTCATTCTTTTTTTACGAAAAATTACTCAGGAGCAAACTTTATCTACTCTATGGACAATTCTATCTTCAACTATGTAAGAAATGAAATCAAAAGAATTATGTCAAACTTAAATTTCCGTTCGGTAATTTTCCTGCTACATGAAGTTTCTTTTATATTTCAGTACAAGACATTATTTTTTACATATTGCTTTAACATATTTAAATGGTTAAATATGTTGAGCTAATGTTTTTGAAAACCATTTATATATTAGATTTCAACAAAAAGAGATGTGATGAACAAATGTATCACAATTTATTTTTATATAGAATTCTTAATAGTGTTTCGTATCTAATTGAATTCATTCTATAGAATTAGTTGAAGGATAAAAACGATATCTCGTATTAAAAATTCGTACTAACGAATAGGGATTTTCCGTTATTGGTCGGTATATACCGGTGCCTGGAACGGAACGCAAGGATGTCGGTTGGTGCAATATCCTCCTACTTTTCGCAGTATACGGGCTTGCGCCCTTTGCTGCTGGATGATGCCAATGATCTGGCGGATACACATAAATAACGTGGTTTTAATTCGTTTTGGAAGTAAGGATTGCGTTCCGATCCTAGGGAGGGTTTTGTTCGGTTGGGACCCAGAGGTACGATATGCTAGTGAGCTTATCACCAGCGACGCCTCCCTTTCCGCCCAGAGTGGGCAGAAATCCCTTTGTTTTCTTACTAAGTATTAGTAAAGGTATTACTTCCTCTGAAGTAATACCTTACGGTAGTTCAGGAGGTAAACAGAAAAATAAAAAGAGAAAGACACACGCACGCGCGCATGCGCACACACACAAAAATGCCCTTTAGTGAGATAGGATTATAAAACCCCTCGAGATCGTAATATGTCGAGAAATACAAAAATCCGCCGGACCATTATTTAACCCAAAATAATAATTTTCTTGTATATAAGTAGGTAATACAATAATTGTGAAAACAAATGT
The DNA here is from genome assembly GCA_010016005.3 of Zanna intricata. Lineage (NCBI taxonomy): Eukaryota > Metazoa > Arthropoda > Insecta > Hemiptera > Fulgoridae > Zanna > Zanna intricata. The sequence goes on from JAAAKQ030510280.1 coordinate 3,578, forward strand.
ATTGAATTTCTTTATAGTAAGATATTTCGTCGCATATCTCTATTCACAGAGCATAATTATTGTGGAACATCAATTTTTATGCCATTATAAAATAAAAAATAATCCCTCTTATTTCAGAAACTGAAAATAATCTATTTCGGAGAATTTTAAACCAAAATTGCATTTGGTCTTTCTTCCAAATCTCGTTTGTGGATATCAAACAGCTTACTTCGTGGAGGAAGCGATTTTAATAGGAATTGCTAAATGTCCATCCATATAAAAAAAATGTTTAAAAAAGGAAATACATTTTTTAAATACTGTTATAGGTAAATGATTTGATTTCTCTATACTATTTGAGTAAAACAACAAAAAACTGTTAAAAGAAATAAGGGATAAAATTTTTCTGAGTCTGAGCTCCGAGAATCGGTAGTTGCGTCGATATCATTTCATAATATCTTGAGCAGTATATTTTGAAGAGGACTTAAATGAATATTCTTGAAAACTATACTTTAGCAATTTAATAGAAAACTTATATTTTTTCTGTGGTTCCAAAGCAAGAGGCATGTAACATGTCACCTCAACCTCTACACCTGAGGTTGAGGCATCTAACATGAGTAATTTTCAACGGTTATATTGATTTTCGTCAAGAAATTTCAATTTTATTATCAAAACTCTTACGAATCAAAAAAAAAAGAAGATTTTGGAAGAAGATTTGGGATGCGGTTTCTTCTTGGGAAGAAGAAACCGCATCCCAAAGAATATAAAAAAAAAAAATAGGAGGATATTTTTCAGGTGACGAAACGTGTTTCTCAACTTATATTATAATTTCATTATTGGGAGATCCAGCTGTTTATTTTTCATTTATTCTTTCTTATAGACTCAACCTTAAACCTACATTTTTTAAACTAATTAAAATCCCACGTAATGAAATAGGAAATAAAAGATGTTAAAATAATAAGTGAAATTAAATCATAAACGTGCATAATAATGGGTTGAATTATCATATTCATTAAATAAGTAAAATAAACATATGCCGTATTGTAAATAAAAACAAATAACTGCATGCCTATTAACAAACGTCAAACTCCGAGAAAAAAAATTATTACACGTCAAAAAGCTACTATAAACTTAATAACCCATATTATTATGTAACGCTATTGAATCAAGATCGTACTAAAATATATGTTATGAGAACACGAATGGAAGACCAGATGTATACAACCTACCGTTATAAACTATTATGCCATATAGGCGCGGAAACAAACTACAGTAGTATCACAGAAATTCCGTTACGAAATGACAAGTTATTCCCTTTGTCTTCAAATTCCCCACACCGCTTTAATAGTAATAGGAGAAGCAGAAGAATTGTAGCTGTTAAAATTAGTTATTTGAAAAGAAATTAAGTTAACGTTTGTTTTACGAAATTTTTAACGGACGCTATTCTGTACATCACGATAAATATTTCTTTCTCTTTATATATCACTAAATAATTAAATATTTTACATTATAGTTCATTATACTTTATTAATATATCACATAAAATTAAATAAATATATGCCCGCACATACAAAGAAATAAAAAAGTTAAGTATTTAACGTAAATAATTCGATATTTATAGATTTATATAGTCCTATGTAATAATAACCTTTACTCCGTTATCAAAACCCATACGTAAAACTAAGAGAAAAAAACTACCACTGTAAGCACCCTACATAGGTATTTAATTTTTATAAAAGCAAATTTAATTATTTATTTTATTTTAGTTTTCTCTTTCATGCACAGAAAAAAAAATTATCTTCTTATAATTTATTAGCATAAAATAATAATCTGATGTAAAATCCTTCATTAAATTATAAGGCAGTTTAAATCGTTGAGACTGCTGGCGCTACACTGGTTTTTCAATTTCTTTCTCTTTTCTGTTTAGCCTCCGGAACTACCGTAAGATATTACTTCAAAGGACGAATGAGGATGAGGTGTATGAATGTGAATGAAATGTAGTCTTGTACAATCTCAGGTCGACCACTTCTGAAAAGTGTGGTTAATTGAAACCCAACTATCAAAGAACACCGGTATTCACGATCTAGTATTCAAATCCGTATAAAAGTATAAAACGTATAATCCGTATAAAACCGCCTTTACGAGGATTTGAACCTTAGAACTCTCGACTTCGAAATCAGCTGATTTGCGATATCGCGTTAACCAATAGACCGGCCCAGTGGGGAAGATCTCTGATAGAATAATCTTAACGATAATCTTCTTTTTAAAAAAATTTAAAGGAAGTACAGGACTTCACAGTTCAAGTATAAAAAGCATTAGTTTATAACCGGTGATCAAAAAGTGGCGCAACCTTACGAAAGAATGCTTCCTTCCTTTTTTGCAGTTTAATTAGGAAAAACTGGGTTACACAATGCAGAAGAACATATTCATTATCTCCTAACACATTAGAAGTCCCAGTTATGCCCACATCCAGAATGACTACAAGAAATGGTGTAGATGTACCAAAGAAGTCCTCCATCAAACGGCTGTACAAGTTCCAAGAGATAGGGAATGTGGCAAATGCTGCCAAAAGTGGTCGACGAAGCGCTAACTCCGAAAAAGTTGATCGACATGCAAGCTACATATTCTGTTAGTCCCAAGTAGTCTGCGCGACGCATATCTAGTCGGTAGTGCCCACGCAGCATCGCGCAAGTGTTTAAAGACGCATCCGTACAGAATTGTTGTTACAGAATGTTGTTCAGGCTTGTTACCGGTAGACAATGAAAAAAGTGTAGCTTTCTACCACTCATTCATGCCATCTATAACGCTAGATGGGGAGGAACTTGATGATTAGTTTACATCTAACGAGACACGGTTCCACCTCGATGGATACGTGAACGCACAGAATTATGCAATGTCGCGTAGACAAATCTTTGTCACATTCTTTGACAAAAGAGTGAACAGTGAGCGCTACATACATACGGTGCAACAATTTGTAAACATTATACTTGCGTATCAGCTACAGAATGCGGTTTCAGCTACGACTCATACAGCCAATAACCCTATGACTTTCTTGGATCAGTGTTTTCATGGAGAAGTGATTTCAAAGGGGTTGGGCCTTCTCGATCTCCTGATTGATCCCCTCCAAAAAAAGGTCTTCTTTTTCTTGAGTGAAAAAGAAGACTTTTCTTATGGGGACACCTTAAGGATGCTGCTTACAAAACTCGTCCTCACACCATTTCCGAATTGCAGAGCGAAATTGAACGATGTGTTGCAGCGATTCCTCAACAAAAGTTACAAGATGTATTTAAGTGCATGCAACGTGGAATTCAATTATGTGAATCTCATAACGGAGGCCACTTTCAACAACTATTGTAACTTACTCATTTTCCCATAAGGTTACGTCATTTTTTGAATACTCATTACATTATTATAGATTACTACTAATAATACTCATTATTATACGTACAGAATGTGTGCGTCTTTTGCTTTAATTGATAGAAGAAAAATCTGATACAAAAGAAAAGACATACTTAATATAAACATTTATCTTTATTTATGTGTTCATTTTAATTTTTTACAAACATCGTTTGTCAACTCGGCAAATTTCTTCATTGTTATTCAAAACATTATTTAACGAATTTACAAAAAAATTTAAATAAATTGTATGTATTATTGAATAATATTCAGTGAAACAATTAATAAGCTGTAATAGGCTAAGATTGTGAAATCAATTTAGAAAAACGAGGAAAAATGAAAGTAGAAAGATGACAAGGATAGATTATATTTTGCTATGATAATTATATTTAAATGATAAACTTATTTGTATATTTAATTCAAACTAAGAATGAAAAAAAATTAGAAGAGCAAACATGTACATAATGCTTTGAAAATATAAAAAAATTTTAAATTTATGAAGTAAAAATTAAAAACGGAATGACAACTGGTTATTTTAACTAAATCTATATACATCGATACAAAATTTAAAATGTTAGGTGTTTCACAAAGCGAGATCTCCCTTGAAACAAAATCAAGGTAGACTGTAATGATAACACTGGTCAACATAAAATCTGGAACTGAAAAGGAAGTAGGTGTTCTATATAGTATTTTACGTGCTGAATCTGAATAAATATTCCGAAACAACCCATCACGAAAACGTTCTTAAATTGCAACCCCTTAAATTTATTTATTCCATCGTTCCTGGAACAAACAATACAAGTAAGTTAGTACGTCTGTGTGCTTTCTTATTCACATCCGATTTATATTGTGATGCATGCTGTACACCTAAATTGACACACAAGAGTCGAATGATGACATTTCATGTCAAGCCAGACATTTGTATACGTGACAGTGAGTCAAGTAATGAGTAATTCAACGTGATGAAATTTTCTTCAGTATGAGTTCAATTCTTGATATGACTTTCTGTGCTCTTAGTTGTGATAGTGGTTTTATCACGTATAAAAATTGTTTCATAAGTGATATCATAAATTCAGTGAAAGATTTTTATGACAGAACAACTTTTGGAATCATTTTATTGAACATCAAGATTTATTAAGTTGTGTGTGTTTGTGTGTGTGTGCGCGCGCGCGCATGTGTTTCGCGCTGTTTTTATTGCACTTCGTGGTGAAAAAAATTGTGTAAAGTGTTTTAAGTAATAAAGTATTTATTAATTAAACGTAATAATTTTTATAATTAAGTATTTATGAAATATTTCAGTTTAATTTTTTCATTCATTAAAATATTTTGGATTTTATTGGATAAAAATCAGCTATTAAAATTTCTCGAAATATCTTTTGTTAAATTTGCAGAGAAAAACCTAACGAAAAGTCACCACCACCATGAAAAAGTCAACGAAAACCAGTATCGAATCTGCTGAAAACTGCTTACAAAAAATTATTATGACTGTCCTTGGGAAACCAAGATAAATCCTGGAATCCAAATGTAGCTCTACGTTAAAATAACTTAGAGGTTAAAAGAAAAGAAAGACCATTTGCCTTTTGGCGTACCTATGATTGGGCGAGAGTCTATTAACCATTATGATGACTGCTAGTTTTGCTTAAAAAATGGTACTGGTTTTTTTATTCAAACAATAAAAGCAATATTGCATACCCAAATGTTCGTTCAGCTATGAGACCAGTACTTCAGAGGGTTGATTTATCGATTTCGATCGCTCCAACTTCTTGGAAGGAAATTTCTGATTCCTCAGAAGGCTCAACCGATGAATCCTCAACTTTAACAGTTATTAATTACATTCCAGAAGAATCAAAATACTGTACCTGACATCATCACACAAGCAGAACTCAGAGATCTAATTCGTGACTTGTATTTGTCGAAACAATATGTAGAACTCCTAGGTTCAGGTCTTAAAGAGTGCAGTTTATTAAACAAGGATACAAAAATTTCAGTATACAGAAATCGAAACGAAAATTTACTGAAAAACTTCAGAAGAGATAGTTTAATTTGTTCCTGGCATGGTGATAGGAGGCAAAAGTCGAACTGGACATTGAATATATTATTCATGATTGGCGTATATTTATAGACTCATCAGAAAGAAGCTAAAAAGCAGTGTTGTTGCATAACTCGAATAAGTTTTCTTCTATACCGATAGCGCACACTGTAGGAATGAAAGAAACATATGAAAATACGTCAAAAAGTTTTATACTCGTAGCTATTGACTGATGAACGCTCATGGTGAATCATTGCTGACCTGAAAACGATAAGCTCCATAAGGGCTTTACAAAATATATGTGTTTCATGTGTTTGTGGGATAGTCTGGCTACAGGTAAACATTACACAGTTGAAGACCGGCCAAAAAGAAATCAGTTTACAATATTACTTCTGGAAAGGAAAATATTGTTAATATTCTCCTTGTCAAAGCAGATCGTATTATTTTACCACCTCTACACATAAATCTAGGCCTGATAAAGAATTTTGTAGAAACAATAAATAAATATGGAGACGGCTTTAAATATTTAGCTGAAATTTTCTCACAATTAAGTGAAACCAAATTAAAAGAGGGAATATTCATCGGGACACAAATAAGAAAATTAATTCGTAAAATATATTTGACAGCAAACTGAATCCTAAAGAACTAGCAGCAGAAAAGTTATTCAAAGATGATGTTACTGGTTTTCTTGGAAATAAAAAAGCTGAAAATCGTGGTCAGCTTATAAATGAACTGTTAGCGGACTACAAAAATTATGGTTGCAGGTGTCATTGAAAATTCATATTTTACATTCTCATTTGGAATTTTTCCCTTTAAACTTGGATGACATCAGCGACGAACAAGGAGAAAGGTTTCACCAAAATACATTTTAGATGAAACAATATTATCAAGGCAAATGGGATGAATTATGATGAGTGATTACTACTGGATAATAGAAAGAGAAGACTTCACTGAACACAAAAGGAAAATAAGAAAAAAGAAATTAAAACAAACATAAATCTAAAAAATAAAGAAAGGAATTTAAATTGTAGTAATTATTATTTTTGTAGTATAATATTTAAAAAGTTTCTCAATATTTTAAAGGGACATAACTAAAAATCTGAAGTGATGAAGAAAAACTAATTTCAATTTAAGGTTCAGCAAAGAATATTTTCTAATTCACCTACTTTTACCTCAGTTCCAAATTATTTTTTTGCTTTTGTTGACTTATGTTAAAACGAATTTTGATACACTGTTTAGTAATATTTTAAAATTTATATTAGAAAAATAAATGTGGGAAACTTTTGTTTATATATATATATATATAACTGTTTATGTTAAATGTAGTGAAATTTTATAGTAGTTGCAATAGTCCAGTTTTACATGACAATAAATCACCATATAAACAGTAAATACTACCATTCTCAGTTTGTCGCGGATGTTTTACCACAATCCAAATCGATTAGATACATGGTAGCGGTAGCAGTTTTATTGCCTCGGAAGTTAAGAAAAGTTTCATTCATTCCACCGTGTAAATCTCTTGAATTTTTTTTTTTAATTTGTGTTCGAAGGTCAACAAGAATATAAAAACACCGAAAATTTTTAGGAATAGTATCGAAAGGTTTATATTATCTTTAGAACTGGTAGCAATCCTTGGCACGAAAAACATTTCGCTATAACTAAAAAAAACTATTTACTTCGTTAATTATTTATTTTAATTAAAAAATTTGTTTACTTCATCACTTTTTTTTTTTTTTTTTTTTTTTTTTACACCCCGAAGGCAACTGGACCCGCCGTTAGGCATTACGTAGTCGCCGTGGAGTGTCGTGGCAGCAGATTAACTAGGTCCAGAAACTGGACCCCCTATTGGGGGTCTTCCTTGTTTTATTGAGACCTCTCAACTCCCCGCTTCTGGGGTGCCGAAGAGCCCCTCCTCCAGAGAGCTGCCCTTCCCGGCCCTAGCACCTATCCCTACTGAGAGTCAACGTGCATTCCACACATCCGACCCTCCCTACTTCATCATGTTAGCTAACATTAACCTTACCGTGTGAAAGAATGACTGTTCAAGGCCTGAACCAGTTATATTTTAAAGCTAAAAACATCTTTATATTTTTGGGTTCGAATTAACAACACTTCTTTGTTTAGTGATCAACAGATGCAATAGAACAAGATAAACTCACTACATAAACAAAAATGCTGTAATTTAAAGAACTCAAATAAAGAAAGCTAATTATCTGGATACTTTTGGAATACAACAAGAATCAATCAAATCAGAGAGCATCAACTAAGAAAATAAAAAGCTAGTAAAATTATAACAAACTTCCTACCAGAAAACAACACAAGAACCAAAAAACCCTCGAGTTAACAAATTTTAGAGATAATTCAAAGAAATTATTTCCCAATAATAAGGAATAAAGTAACTGACAATCTGATATAATATTCCCAAATGTGGTAAGATACCCAGATTTATAGAAAGTTTTCTGTTTTCAGAAATGAGATAAAAAATTAATATGAAAAATGTTTATAACAGAATAAAAGAAACAACTGAATTCGTTTTGCTTATTTATCCAAGAATGAATTCCTTCGGAATAACAGAGTTAAATTTCAGTCTCCTCGCTGTCAGGGAAATAGAAGAATTATTGATCCGAAACTAGATGTTTTAATACGTTAACTCAAAGTGCAACAGTATTTAAATATACTGTCAAATAAACACATTAAAGAAAATAAATATTTACAGCTCAAATTTAATGATATTTCTTGAAAATAATATAAAGAGAAAACACGAATTATTTTTTAATCACGATGACCCGACTGGTAACTAATATTGATGATCGAATCAATTGCTGATTTTTATTCAGTACTTAGTAACACAAAGAACATTAAATCAACTGTGAAATCGTTACGTAATATGTATATCACATCATGATTCAATTTGCTCTCGGTGATGATTTTTTTTTTGTAGGTGGAAAGGTTATTCAAATTATAATAAAACAATTGAAATTGCAATTATCTAAGTTTGTATCATTTAATATAGCGTCGTATACATTATATACTATATCCCTATTCCATTTATGTAACAGAACCTAGTACACAGACTAACACGTTTCACGTAAGAGTGACACCATTTAATAGCAAACAAAGTAGTTATAAACCGGATTTAATTTCCGTTCATATTTATGTATGATTATTTAACTAGTTTTGATGGATACATGTTTTTTCTACATATGAAAAAAATTCTTTCTTTAACAATCCACCCGTATAATAAATTAATCCAGTTAGAAATGTAGTACATATTCCTAAATAGTAAAAAAAAATTATTTTAAAAAATTTCAAATAAAATAAATAGTAAAAAAGTAATTAAACTAGACGAGCGCGCGCGCGTGCACACACACACACTCTCATAATATTAATTTAGTAAAAAAGCATCAGAAGAATGCAACATTCTGTTAATTAACGAATCATTGTTTGTTTTTTCGTTATCTTGAAGGATGTATTTGATGATTGACATTTTTTCTATACCAGGACTTCACAGACAAAATGTAACTTAATTAAAATTACGCTAACATCATAAAACCATATCGAAAAAATTAATTAAATAATTTGATCCGAGTAAATAAATTCAAATTAAGCATTTCAATCGTACTTTGAATTATAATAAACTATAACTACATGCTTTTTCAAATTATTTTCTTCAGAATTCACACGTTTCAAAAATATTATTAGCGATATGGTTTTATTTAAATTCAAAGTATTTTAAATGTTAAAAGAACCTGCAAAAAATAATCAGATTTACATTTAATTATATCACACACGTATAAACTTATTACTTGTTTGTATAGATTAAAAATTTCGACAACTATAAGCTAGCCATGCGATGTATCTAATTTAGTGTTAGGAAAAAAAACGTTGCCAGGATTTTTATTAACTGATGGAAATAAAAGTTACATAGCTTTATCCTGGACCCGTAATTATCGGAACTCTAAGAGATATACTGCATGATCTATACTTATATTAAAGCTGCCTTAAATGGCTAAAACTATTAAGTACATGCATCTTTAATTCGTTGTCCACTCCAGATAAAAAATAAATAAATAAACGCTGTGTAATAAACTCAATATGAATGATGTTAAAAAACCAGCATAAGAGCATAATAGTGGCTAACAGCAACATGCTGTGTTGCACTGAGTAACTAATTGTTCAAATAGTTGACTACTCGTACGCAATTTTTCAACAAAAGATCTCACTCATTTTATGTTGAATTTAATTAGCTGAGCTCTTTAACTAAATTTAATAAATACTGTAAAAATTGAAATTTAATGTAAAGCAGAACTGTTTTATATTAAAATTTATCGCGGAAGGTTAAGCCAATGTCAAAAATAATTTTATTGTATCCGTGCGTTTCAAAATGAATATTGAGGTTTTAAAGTCCGGTAGTATTGACACACCCCTCTACCAGAAAGCAAGATGATGCATGTGACGATGAAGACTTTCTATATTGTGTCGTACTCAGTGACAAATCAACATTTCATGTTAATGGAAAAGTAAACACTCATAATGTGCGCATATAGGGTTCAGAAAATCCTCATGAAATATTTTTATGTGAACGAGACTCCCAAAACTGAATGGTTTTTATGCCGTATCCTGACGAATATTTACGGGCCGTTCTTTAACGCGGAAGCAAGAGTATCTGGAATGAACTATCTTGTTATGCTACAACTATGGTTCTTTCCTCAACTGCAATACGAACCACGAACTTTATTTGGAACAAGATGATGCGCCTCCTTACTGACATAATGCTGTACGTTGACTGGTTGAATGAGATTCTCCTCATCCGCTCAATCGGTTGCCGGGGATCAGATGACAGAGCTTGTTTTTTCGTGGCCTCCACGTTCCCCCGATCTCACATCGTGTGATTTTTTCTTTGGGAATTTATAAAGGATCAAGTGTACGTGCCACAGTTACCAGCTGACCTACACAATTTGAGGGTAGGATTGAAGCATCTGTCGCATCAATTACTCCAGATTTGCTGATTTAAACTATGAAATGAACTCTCATATCGGCTGAAAGTGTGCCCAGCATCGAATGGTGCTCTTTCATCGAGTTGTTCTTTCATTTCATATATAATTTATCGGGGCAAGTAAAACTAAATAAATATTACATAACTTTAAAACCCCTAAGATATTCATTTTGAAACGCACAGTATTAACAGCGACGTAATCATCGATTCCAGGACAGTGTACATCACTGACTGATGACAACTGACAAGGGTACTTCCAAAATAATACTATGTTATTCATTTTTTTGTACTTTTATTTCTTTTAACTACAGTGCGTACGATAAATGTACAACAAAACTAATATTTTCGATGTAACGAAAATATTCAATTTGCGAAGGAAACAATTGTGCTCTTCCCAACGATGTACTGGATGTCACTTGTTGGGCGCAAAAAATCTTTTGAAAAATCGTAACAGATACGTTATTCTGTTTTAATAACAGAAAACTTACTATGAAATTTCACATCCAAACTTCATCGTATACAAAGTACATGCCAAAAGTAGGACTAAAACAGCATCTCCTTCATTTGGTCAATCATAACCATACGTAGTTTTTTTTCCCTTCATTAAGCATCCATACAGCAACTCAAACCACCGTTAGGTATTTCATCAGCCACTGCGAAGTGCCGTGGCAGCAGGTGAACCTACCACCCCCTTTGTTTCGGCCTCCCAACGGGGTTCCCCTTGTCTCATCGAGGCAACCGAAACCCGATCACCCTCTTCTTGGGTGCCAAGAAGCCCCTTCTCAAAGGGGCTATCCTCCCCTTCCCTAACATCTATCCCTACCAAAGATCGAGTGTCAATTCACTCACCCATTCTTTCCTCCCCCCGTTCGCGATCCTCTCACATCTCGAGGAGCCCCATGCTTCATCAAAAGTACCCCGATCCAGGACACTCTTGCGTGTGCCCGGACCAAGGCATCCTCAGCAATTGGCCTACTCCCTGGCCTTACACGTCGCCACGGTTCGTCCCCTGGCGCACACCTCGTCTTTTTTTATTGATGAGTAATACCCCTTAGCCTTTAATGATAGTACCACGTCAACTTAATTTCCTAAACATTTTAAATTAGAAATCATATTTATGCATTAGTAATGCATAACACACACATACCTAAGACATATTTATGATTTATAGGCTTTAGTCCTTAGCAATGGGACCACTTCACCCTAACTTCTTAACATCCCAATCATCATAATCACACGACTGTGATTCATAACACATTTATAATACTTAGCACAATTACGTATCATGTTTCTAACACATTATGCATCTGCGTAATACATAATATTTCACGTTACGACCTTCAGAGGTACATAGTATATTATTCTATAATTAACATCTTAGCCTAAATACAAGATTACATCTACAAAAAATTATACCTACACTAAACAAAGTATTTTACACGACAATATTTACATATCACATTTCATTATTTAAATTATCTGGATGTTTACAAACTCCTTATACAAAACATGTTGCACACAGTCAAATCCATCACATTAGAAAATAATACATACATTGCTTAACCATACACAGCTTAAATAAATACAGCTCGACCTTTAACATCTGTATGATATTTAGTATGTAAAGTTTCTGCAGGGCCAACTGAATTCGAGGAACAAACGGATAGATTGTTTCCAACATCATCCATAGCTATTTTATTGATTTGAATAAAATATTAATTAAAAAGCCGCCCCCTCCCAAAAAGAAATGATCTACATATTAACTGAACTTTATAATTAATTTTATATAATGATCATCTAGAATCAATTGAATTATTAAACAAAAAAGTTAGTTTATAAATAAGATGCCAAATACAGTACATACATTCGGATCGCAGAATATAAGCCTTAAATTTATATCGCTAACTAAATGCTTATTTTGTGGCCTATAATTATTATATTTTTTTTAATGTATTTAAAAAATTTACTTTAGATTTTACTAAATAATGTTGTGCACTTGATGAACTACACAAATTTACGCTATATTTTGGGGTCACTAAGGATCTGTCCGATGTTAAATGAAATGGGAACTAATCTTTATAAAATGCTACAGCAACAATTTTTGAGAAAAAATAAACATTAAATATTCTATCAATTTACTAGAATACACTTTAAAAAAAAACACCACACGAAATAAATATATTATAAAAGTAAGTACGACAGAAAATTTTGTCAAGAACTGTACCATTTTTCTTTCAAGTAATAAGCATAATATGATTAACAAGAAAAAGAACTCCTAATGATAGGCGGCGGCTATTTTACAACAGTAGCTACTAACACTTAATACCGCCTTTCTTAAATTGCGTGTAAAATGCAGAACACCGATTTCCCTACCGTTACAAATTACCATATAAAATTTGTTCCGCCAAAAAAAAAATGTTTTTCATTCACCAATATTATAGAAATATGAAATAAAGATTATATTCATTACACAAAACAATGTACAATAAAAACAATGTACAATAAAAAATATACAAAAATAATTACAATAAAAATAATGTAGAACTATCTGGCCAATGTTCTAAATAAAATAACGTATGTAAATTGTCCTGAAAGAAAAAGTTGAAAAAAGCAAACTATCACATTAAGTTTCAGCAGAATCACTGATTGGCCAAGACACTTACGATCTTAAAGACAGAAATCATAATATTTATTTTTAAAATACCAACTTAAAACTACCATCACCATTAAGTTTTTCTTTTATAACTCCTCTCTGACGATTTAATTTCATTGGAAAGTTCCCAGATTAAGCATATAGCCATTGTTTTTAGTACAAAACAGCGTCTTAAATAACTAGTATTATATATTCCGAAATTTTTTTGTAACTCTTCGACATCAAATTACTTGACATGTATTCGGATGGGATTGGATCGAATAGTTTATAATTCAGTGGGATTATCTACATCCTCAGACAATTCTGCAGGATTAGGGGTTTCCTTATATAAGCCTAAAGAATCCTGATCTCAGATGACTCGATTTTATCTGGTGAAATACGTTTGTTGCAGCGTATAACTAAAATGGGCTTTGGGCAGTTGTCGTGGAATTACAACTTCCTTGATATTCGTGTAGTTTGAAACGAGCAGTACTACCCACGGAAAATCCGTACAAGGGCTAAAATGCTTATCGGAAGCTGAACCCTCCTCTTCTGAAACAAATTAGCCCTCGAAATTTGCTTGTTTTCATAAATAAAACATTCACCGTCTATAAAGTAGCATATCTAAATAAATAATCA
>JAAAKQ030510302.1:0-19730 GCA_010016005.3 Zanna intricata
CATCCATGCCATTCAAAGTTTCTCCTAAATCTTTTTTTACTTTCTGCTAGAATTACTATATCGTCAGCAAATCGTAGCATATATATATATATATACATTAATAAAGGAAAAGCATGTGAAATGAATAAAAATAAGATTTTAAACAGGACTTATGTCCTGGCAAATTTAGATACCAAGAGATAAGTTACCATGAAGCACACTTACTTATGTTATTGGATGTTACTACTCATTACATTTAATTATTATTTATTACTTAATAATAGTATTAAATCTTTTCAAACAAAATTTTTAAAAATTAGGGTTTTTTATTACTTTATTGCTATAAATTGAATAGCTTTATTATATTTTATGGCTTACCAAACATTTGAAAATTATAACATAATAATACAAGTAATAGAAATTTTATAAATTTAACAATCCAGTAATATAATTGCGATAAAGATGATTGTTTTTTTTAATCCACCCTCTTCCCTTACAGTCATCCCCTAATCTAAATGAGGAAGACATCCAAGAGTGAATGATGATGCATTGCATAAAAATTTTTATGTGTTACAGTAACCTGTCAGAGAGTTTGTTTGAGAACTAAATTATTTCTATGTCTAAAACCAAAAAACTGTACATAGAATTACAAACAGTAAATCGAAAACTGTTTACAGAACATGTTCTGATCCAAACTGAAGTAAAATTCTCTAGGCTAAATGAAATATTAATATAAAGTGTGAGATTCATTAGTTTAAATATTATTTAATATTACAGACTATAATTTTTTAATGTAAATATAACAGTTATTAAAATCGGTATTCAGTATATTGAAACTGTATAAATATTATGGTTGTATATCCATTAGATTAAATGTTACTTTAATTTTGCTGTATAATTTAATTTCTTGAATGGTACTGCTGATACGTTAATTAAATAGTATTAACAATTAATAAAATCCACCTTACCAGCATATTGAGATAAACTCTAGATCTTTTGGCTTACTTAAAAGCCATTATCAGGAGTTAAAAAATATTACATTGAAATAAAAAATTAAAAAGTCATGAATGTCCGGTCCTAACAGTATACTGGAACTCTAGTGGATTAAAATGAAATCAAACAGAACCATGTTATCAAGGAGATAATTATTATTTATTTATATTTAGTATATTTTTAAATACTAAACATACTAAATAAAAGAAATAATAATGTAATCAAATAATTATCTCCTTGATAGCATGATTTCGTTTGATTTCATTTTAATCCAACAAAGTTCATATATATTCCTTCAGTATACTGTTAAGACTGGACATTCATGACTTTACCTTTTTTTTTTAACTCCAGAACCACCATTAGTAACTCCGGAAGTAATCTTCAAAGTACGGGATGTATGAATTATAGCGTGTGTAAAAAATGTTATGTCTGACCGGGAGCATCCGAACCCAGGACCTCTGGATTAAAGGCCGAGACACTACCACTTGCGCCATGGAGGCCGGCTTAATTTTTTAATTCCTGATTAATATTTTTTAACTCCTGATGCTTATTAAAAAGTTGAAAGATCTAGCGTTTATTTCAATATGCTTAAGGTGGATTTTATTAATTGTTAATATTATTTAATAAAGTAACATTACTTTTTCATATCAGTTTTTTAATGTTTATTCTCATCAAAACAAGAACATAGTGTTGAACCTGGTTTCATCCAGCTGTTAGTTTGTTTTCTTAAATCTGTACAGATTGGATAATCCAAGTCGGGTATTATCAGGGAGGATCTAGAATCCCAATATTTATATCTGCAGAAACCACATGAAGCCTTTAGAAATTCTACAGCTGAGTCCATTGGATGTTTATCTAAAACCATAGTACAGACTACTGAAAAGGTTTAAGAATGAATGATATATTTTGAAATCTTCTTAGAATTCAAAATAAAATAAAATCTTAGAAATTCTTAAGAATTTCTTGACTCATTTATGTTACCCATAATCCTTAGAAAAATCGCCTCATTGTATAATTAAAAGAAATGTTTCTATATTGGATTTCAGTTTTTTATCTTGAATGTTTGTTTGTTTTATAGCCTAAATAACTGATTGTTTGCTTGACACATGAGTAAAGTTGGACGAGACAAGACTATCCTTATCAACTGGGGCCTAGCAGTCAATTTTTGGGTTAGTCTTACCTTCCTGCTTTCCATATACTTGATTTACCTGAGTAGTAACCATAAGAATTGGGTCTGTTTTCCAAAGCTCAACTTTTTGATATAATTCTGTCTTTGCCAAGTCAGGTCTCCTACCTCTGTAGCAATAAATAATCTTTTCTAAAAATATTTCATAAAGGTTATTTACGAGTACTTTTAGATAAATTGATTCTATAATATTCAAGAAGCCTCTAGAGCAGCTTTCTTGAGGAAAATGCATCTCGTACTTCTGTAAATGAGTTAACCTATAGGTTTTGATTTGTTTACTTGTTATTGAAACAAAAACAGCAGTTGGTCATCAGTTCAATGAGTATTTACTTAGTAAATAAAATTAGATTTATAATTTATTTTTTTGAATTTAATGAAATTAATTTGAACATTATCTGTAATGACTGCACATCATATTATCAAGTATACTCTGAAATATGATTCTATAATTAATTGGAAAGAATTTTGGTTCAAGAATTTCATAACAATGAGTATCACTCAGCATGGAATTTCGGCTTTTATTATTTAAGTAAATTCTTAATTTATAACTGAATAAAATATGCCAGTAGTTTTTGACATTGTGTTTGTAAATACAGTTATACCAAATGCATTCAGTTTTTATGACATTTTTCAATAAGGTTCCTTGATATTTGGTGAAACAACATTTACATTAAGTTTTTACATTAAAAACACCGGTCACTGGAACTGTTGAGAAAGGCATAAAATGTTAGCACATATTCATTAGTTCCCATCTAATAGATGGTTTTTGAACATATTAATTTATTTTTTGTATGTAAGTAATCAGAAAAAAAAAGAAAGGAATATAATGGTATAATTTGATGATGTCCAGTCTCCCTGGAAAGAGTAATTACAATGTTGCTAACATGGTAATATTATTTTTGGGGCTAGTTAAACCATCCACTATCAATTATGTTCAACAGTTATTTTAATTTTTACTTTATTAATTCAGTTTCATTTAAGAACTCATTTTTTTAATTCTGGGCAAAACGAGTTATGTTATAGAAATAGCAGTTATTTGTAGTATTAGGTCGATTACTATTAAAATATTCTAAAAAAGTATTGAAATATCAATAAAAACAAAGTTAATGATAAAAAAATTATTCAAATGTAGTTATTACAACAGAAAGCAACCAACAATATCCAAAATATAAAAACCATGTGACACTTGGCATCCAACTCAATAAAAATATACAGAAAAAAATCACTGAAGAAAAACAGACATGTGAAACAACTAAAAGAAATTTAAGTTATAAAAGCTGTGAACCTTCATTGTGTATATCAATGATTTGGTGATATACAAATCATTGGTTTGTGTATAATATATATTAAATCCTAATTAGCAGCCAGTTTGGGTTTTTTTTTAATACAGTCACCAGGTGAAATTATTTCAATGGCAAAAAACAACTGATTTAACAATACAAAAAGAGTTTTGGCTGCAGTTCCTTATATCCTTGACATGTATGTTTTCTAAACCCACCAAATATAATAAATAATGCTGAAAATGAGATGTCTACTCACAGTGGAGCTACAGCGTCTGTAAAACTAGTGCTTTAAATCTCCACCTGGTAATTGTTTATTATTCTGTAAGAGATAGGTAATGTTTGTTCAGAATGGAAGCACACATACTGATTTATAATTTTATCAGAACTGTATTTATGGTGCAAATAGATATTAAAGAGCCACCAAAGACAAAAATTAGACATACTGTTTTACGCCTTTTCTATCCCTTCATATGCATGGGAAGTAAGAAATAATCCACCTGAACTATAAAACATTCAGTCAAATTTCCCTGGAAATATATGTACAGTATGCTACATTAGACAATAAAATCTCTCAGCAAATAGTCTGTACTAATACATGGAACAAAGATACAATCATGGAAGAACACTTTGTTACAATAACCATAACATATATATTCACAGAAATTTTCCTAACAAGAAATTGTTTTAGTACACTGCAAAAATTAATTAAATCAGTAGTTTAGTGCTTAGTAAACATTAATTTTTGTATAACAGGCATTAAGTTCAATAACATAATACCAATTTGTAACATAAAAATTTAAAGGGCAAAATATAACACTTCTGTACCTTAGCAATGAGTACCATAAAAAAAATAAATAGCAAGTTTTTATATAAAAGTACAAGTTTTTGTTGGTTTAGTCCTAAGTTATAACTCCAAGCTATTGCATTTATTAGAATTAACTCTTATAAGCATTTTTTTCATATTTTGTAAATTGTCCACTACATCACATCTGTCATATTGAATTTTTAAGTTAATGAATTAGCAAAATTATAAACTATTTATTTACAAAACACATTAACTAAAATAATGAGTACAATTTACAGCATTAATTTAAATGAACATTCCAAGGTTTTTCATTAGCTTTTATTTTCCATGGAGTTAATGGAGTATAAGTTGGCGGTTCACGTAAAACAATACCTGCTTCCTCAAAGTGCTTAATAAATGTATAGTTTTTCTCAGAGTTCAAATCAATTCCATTTATCATAAAAAAAATGCCAGATTCAAGACTTCTTTCAGCTAAAACTTGAGCTAAACTAACATAAGCATTTTTATCATTACTTCTGTTTAGATGTCTGCTAATGCTCCATTCGCTGGTTGAAGCTTGAATAATAGTATTTCCATTGTTATGGCACACTCTTGCACTTATGTATCGGGATTTTTTAACTAGAATGACTTTATGCCAGAATGTTTTGCCTGGTTTATCTAAATGGAAACCAGTTGGTTTTCGTGCAATTCTTAATGTTTCCAAGTTGCGTGGATTTCTATTTCGTACGTAAACGTTAACACTTATGTTGTTGTTAGAAATAAAACTATTCACACTTTTTTTGTTAAATGATGATACTTTATTACATTTTTCTAATAAATTATTGTAGAAATACAGTAATGGGAATGGCCCATGTATTCTAAACATTTTGATAAAGACCGTTTGCAATCAATATTTTTGTAATGTAAACAGCTGTATCCAAGCGAATTTGATTTACACATGTAATAAAATGCTTTGGAAAAAAGAACACTTAAAATATGAACAATGAAATCAATATACCCAGCTGATATGTAATATTTGAATTCTCAATTCTCAGGAGTTGTTCTGATTATTTGCAGTGGCGTCTAATCAGCAGGTAGAGTTGGCTAGTGATTTGTTTGTTGCTCGGATTCAAATCATTTATTTTAAATCCGTGAATCCCAATCCATGTTATACTGCTTCGAATCGGTAGTTCTGCAACTTTCAATCATCTGTGACGACAGTTATTATTCGAACGAACAAATTGAACACAACTAGGTTGGACTGGATAACTCGACGTATACGGTTGCCGTTCTATGAGCTCCTCGATTACGGGAGTTTTCGCGGTTTCTTGATAGGTTATTCTACTATAGATCGATAGTACTATACCTGCTTACTTCTTGATATTCTTGTTTTAATTTTATACTGTGCAAGTCAGGTCATTAGTTTTAAAGCTCCCAAGTACTTACGTTTCTTCACCTGCTTCAAAACTTCATTTCCTATCTTAATCTCAAACCTCCCTCTATGAATCATGACACTTTGCTAATGGTGAGGGGGCTGGAGTGCTCAGTGATACAGAGTAGCTACACAAAGATGCAACATATCAGAGGGGTATTTGTTGAGAGCCAGACTAAGGAATGATTCCTGAAAGAGGGCAGCAGCTCTTACAACAATTGTAAAGGAAGTAGGTCAAGAGAACTTAAACAGCATATCAAACATCATCAATTTTCTGAGTACAGTGCAGCTGAAAGTAATAGAAAACTACAGCTGTTTTCTTTTCCAAGAAATTGTAGCTCTCTGCATTTTCATGTAACAAAGATGGAGGTGCCTTCCTTGGTTAAATATTCTAGAGGTAAACTAGTCCCCCCATTCGGATCTCCGAGTGGGGACTACTAAGGAAGGGATCACCAGAAAACTAAAAAATAACAATCTACAAATCTAAGCATGGAATGTTAGAAGTGTAAAAAAGATTGGTAGGTTAGAAAATTTAAAAAGGGAAATGGGTAGATTAAATGTAGATGTAGTAGGAATTAGCAAGGTTCGATGGGAAGAACGAAGTGACTTTTGGTCAAGTGATTTTAGAATAATTAACTCTGCTTCAAATAAAAGGCAGAAAGAAGTAGGTTTTGTAATGAACAAGATGACAGGGAAGAGAGTAAAGTATTTCAAAATGCATAGTAATAGAATCATTACAATAAGGATAAAATAAAGCCGACTAATGATTGCTGACTTAAAGACTTGCTAATGTCTACATACCTACAAATGCCCATAATGATGATGAGATAGAGTGTGTATATGAAGCAATTAAACACATAAAAAAGGATGAAAATTTAATAATTGTTGGAATGCAAGCATCGGAAAAGACACGGAAGGAAGTACTGTGGATGACTACAAAATGGGCAAAAGGAATGAAAGAGGGAACTGACTTATTGAGTTTTGATGAAGTATAATTTAGTAACTGCCAACACCCAGTTAAAAAATCATAAAAAGAACATACCACATGGAAAAAGTCAGGTGATACTCAAAGGCATCAGATAGATTAAATCATCATAGTTAAATAAATATTTTAAAATATTAATAAATATCACAGACTGCAAAGCTTATGTTGGAGCAGACATTGATAGCGACCATCATGTAGTAATAATAAAATGTAGATTTGGGTTTAAAAACCTGAAAGTAAAGTGTCAGATGAATTGGTGGAATTTAAAGAAGCTTGAGGAAGAGAAGGTAAAGAAGATTTTTGAGGAGGATATTGCAAGAGGTCTGCGTAAAAAAAATAAGGTAGAAAATATAAAAGAACGGGAGAATGTTAAAAAGAAAATAAGCAGAAGCAAACTTGAGCAGAAAAAAGAGAAATGGTAGAAAACCTTGAACATCAGAAGATATATTGCAACTGATGGATGATCGTAGGAAATATAAGAATGCTAGTGATGAAGAGGTAAAAGTAACTGTCATCAGTTAAGAAATACTACAATCAGAAAGTATAAATTAGTGAAAGAAGAGTGGATAAAGAAAAGTGTTCAGAAGTGGAAAGAGAAATGATCATTGGTAAAATAGACGGAGGATACAGGAAAGTTAGGGAGAATTTTGTGGTATATAAATTAAAATTTAATAATGTGTTAAAGAAGTTACACCGATTTATAATACAAAAGAAAAGGTTGATAGGTGGGTAGAATATATTGAACAGTTATGTGGAGGAAATTAGTAAGAAACTGGCGTTATAAAGAATGAAGGAAATGAAAAATGAGATATAATACAGAGATCTAAATTTAAGAAAGCAATAAACAGTTTTAATGGCAGAAAAGCTCCTGGGGTAGATGGGATGCTGCAGAATTTTTGCATAGTGCAGGTGAGGAAGCACCTCAAATAGAGTATACAAATTGGTGTGTAATATTTACGAAAAAGGGGAAATTCTGTCAAGACTTCAAAAAGAGGGTTATAGTCATGATACCAAAGAAAGCAGGAGCAGATAAGTGTGTTGAATACAAAACAATTAGTTTAATTAATCATGCATTAAAAAACCTTAACTAGAATTTATACAAAATAATTAAGAGGAGAGTGGAAGAAGTGTTAGGAAAAGACCGATTTGGTTTCAGGAAAAGTATATGGACAAGGGAAGCAATTTTAGCGCACAGATTAATAGTAAAAGGAAGCTTAAAAAAAAAACCAACTTACTTGGCATTTATACATGTAGAAAAAGCATTTGATGACATAAACTGGAATAAAATGTTCACCATTTTAAAAAATTTAGAGTTCAAGTATAAAGACAGAAGAACAATTGCCAAAATTTACAGGAACCAAACTGCAACAGTAATAACTGAAGAACATAAGAAAGGGAATCCAATATGGATGTTCCCTAACCTTGTTACTTTTTAATCATTACTCAGAACAAGCAGAGAAAGATAAAAATATGAGGTGTGATAAAAAAATATGGTGAATTACGTTATAAAAAACAAAACAAAAAAGTTACCTTAAATATTAATTAATCCCCTTCAATGTACTGTCCTTGGCTAGCAATACACTTATCCCAACGATGAATCCATGACTGGAAGCATTTCTAAAAAAGCTTCTTTTAGAATGGCTTTCAGCTGCTCTGTCGTGGCCTTCTCAATGTCAGGAATGGTGTCAAAACATTTCCCTTTTAGCACATTTTTTATTTTCAGGAAGAACCAGTAGTCACATGGTGCTAAATCTGGTGAGTAGGGCGGATGTGGACAGACAGGAAGACTTTTAGTGGCCAAAAACTCACAAATTAATAGCAACTTGTGGCATGGCGCGTTGTCATGATGAAGAAGAAAGCCGTTGGCTCATTTTTTAGGTCTCTTTCTTCACACATCGTTTTGCAAATGTTTGTACTGACTCGTAGGAGATGTTAAGTTCTTCAGTAAACTCTTGAATTTCAAAAAGTTTAAACTTCTTGAAGTTCAAACAGGTTCGTTCACCTGTTTGAATGAACAAGTTTGGCCACTTTTTGCACATTTTCATCTTTTTTTGAGGTTGAAGGACATCCCGACCGTTCCTCATCCTTAACTGACTTATTTCCACTTTTAAATCGCTCATACCATTTGTAAACGGTCTTCAAAGTTACCGCATCATCACCATACACTGATTTTAACATTTCCCGTAAGTTTCTTTGGCACTTTTTTCAACTTGAAACAAAACTTAATGTTAATGCGTTGTTTAAGATCCATGTTTCACAACAGACACTGCAAACACGATCTCACTGTAGCGGCTATAGAAGCAGACTGACAAGCCGGAACGTGTTCAAACTTGTCACTGCCTGTCTCAACACATGAAGGTATGAGACATACTAGTTGAAATAGATACAGCGTAAGTAATTGCTTATAAAAATTCATTCATCATATTTTTTGATTTCACCTCATATTATAATAAAGTGCAATAAAAGTGAGGATATCAATAAAACTAAAAAGATTTTAATTGAGTTAGAATCTACAAATACTCATACTGAAATTAGAAAAATGAACGATCCTAAAATTAAAATAACTACAGTTGAAGAAAAATTTTGGCTCTGGATTTTATTCAGTTGGAAAGTGACAGAAAGAAACAAGATGAATAATCTGATTGGCTTTAAGATTGCAGATAAGTATCAAAATAAAATGGGCTTAAATAAAATAGTAGTATTAAATGCTGATGCTTATGATTGAAAAAAACGTGTTTATTGATACAAATAAATCCATAATCTATAATGATTTTAATCTAATTGGTT
The DNA here is from genome assembly GCA_010016005.3 of Zanna intricata. NCBI lineage: Eukaryota > Metazoa > Arthropoda > Insecta > Hemiptera > Fulgoridae > Zanna > Zanna intricata. Next base: position 9,430 of record JAAAKQ030510302.1, read on the forward strand.
TTTTTTTTGTATTTGTACACCTGAATGCATATGATGGATTCAAATGAATAAAGTTAAAAAGAAACATGAAGATGGACAGAAAAGAAACATGATGAAGATATTTCCTGGATGCATATGATGGATTTTTTATGATATGGATTATCAATGCTTTGGCATCTCTGCAGATGTACTGTTGACACAATGTCCCTGTACTATGTTACTATGTAACAGGATATTAAATAAATAAATTCAGTGCCTGATTTTAGAATAAAACAAGGCACATTTTCCCGAGAGAATGAATTAGCAATAATTTTATAGAAATTAGAAAAGATAAATTGATTACTTATTTTTTTTACAAAGAACAGAAAAAATAAAGCAAGGTGTAAATACTGCTTACCCTTTGCTACATTTTGTTGACATGAAAGCTGTAAAAGCTTTTTTATAGCTTTACTAGGTGATACAATACTCACAGATGAACTGGCTGATAAATTATGTACAGATTGTGTACATTCATAATTACTTTAACTTAAGAAAATATGTTAAAAACTTCCAAAAGTAACTGAACATCAAATAGTAATGTGAACAAATGGCAGCCATGTTGCCTCCATTATGCATAATAATTGGTTAGTGTGGAGGGTGCTACATTTGAAATTAAAAGCAGCATGGAGATTGTCAGGTTTAAATGTATTCATATGCATATGAAAACATGCTAGGGACAAGGCAGTAGGATAAGTAAGGATTTTGTAAATTTTGCAGATTACAGTGACAATAACACAATTTCCCAACTATTTGGAGTTCATTGGGTTTCATATATGAATTTATAATTATTAGTACATACCTGAATGTCATACTTTTTCAACACCCTGATGCAGTTCTAAATATCTAGCAACTGCAAGACCATTTCTCATATGCTCATCCATTCTTATGTGCAATGTTTTGATACTATGATTAACAGGGAAACATTCAATTGAAGGTGGAATTATTTCTGTCGCTAAAAAAGAAAAATAATATTTATATTTATTTTTTTGTTTGTAAATTGTCATTAAAATAATAATAAAAATTTATTTTGACTGATTAAATAATTTTTACAATTAAAGAAAAACAACCTGCTTGAATATTGTTACCAATATAATTTTATTATTATTTTTTTAAATTTTATTATTTAGAGGTAAATATTTATAAAACTAGGAGTGTCATTTTTAAGAAAGATGGACTTGGGCATACAATCAAAGTTGTTTTTTTTTTTTTTTTTAAGATAAATTGCAAAAAGATTACATAAATATATATACAGAATGAGCAATATTTATATTTTGAATACTGCAAGCAGTAACAGTCATGCATCTGTTTTTCATATAGCTTAACAGGAAGTGTAAGGATGAGAGTTACTACTATACGTTTCTTGCATTGTGGCAGGGAATCATGATGATTCCCTGCCACAATGTTGAAACAGTGGTTGAAATTTTATACATTGTGGAGGTATTCTTCAGTAGTGAAAGCTCCTCCATCACAGCACAACAGCATTTCAAACAACATTTTAATAAACAGATAGCACCATATTGAAAGATCATATTACGTGCTGTTCACAACTTTTGTGAGATCACAAATGCAAACAAAAAACGGTCTCCTAGGAGACCTTGATTATCGCTTAGTGCAATAAACATTGAACATGTGTCCAATATCATAGATCAAAGTCCAAAGAAGTCAACTTGGCAAATGTGTCGTCAAGTGCATATTCCATGTACCAGTATGTGACAAATCCTTAAAAAGTACTAACAAATTTATCCATAAAAGGTATAGATGGTGTATTAATTGTTAGATCAAGATAAAGTTCAATGAATCAAATTCTGTGTTTTGGCTAAACAGCAAAGGTAAACTTTGACCAACACTTATCACATCCAACAAAGCTCATTTTCACCTCGGTGGTTATGTCAATAAACAAAGCTATTGATTCTTGACTAGAGAAAATCCACAACTGCACAGCGCCAAGGTTACTGTGTGGTGTGCAGTGAATGATATGTTTGTGTGATAGGTCCCTATTTTTCTGAGAACAAACAATGACATCATCTCAATCATCACTGAGCAGTACAACACAATGTTACAAGCATTTTTCATTCCAAAAATGAGATGGCTTGGCCTAAGAGACATGTAGATGCAGCAGGATCATGCCATCAGTCATAATGTAGTAGTGTCAATGACAACCCTTTGATGACACTTCCTGAGACACCTCATCTTCAGATTTGGTGATACCCACTGGCCATCCAGATCCCTTGACCTAACTCCACCGGACTCTTTCCTGTGGGGTTATCTAATGAAAAAAGTGTACACCACAAAGCCCACTACCATCAATGAACTGAAAGATAGCAGCCATCTCAGGCGAAACCCTGTGTCAAACTATACTGGACATCATTGTTAGGGTCAAAGAATGTTCTCATCAAGGTGGTACCCATCTATGGGCTGTAATCTTCAAACACTGAATACAATGCAAAACTTCCATCCTTTGGGAATGTGTTCCACATTACTGGTAATAAATGTTGTGTTTAACACGCTCCACAAAAGCATTTTAAATGTGTCAAATCAATATGGTCCATCCTGTATATATCCCAGTATTACATTTACAGAATCCAGTTTATTTAATGAAGCATCAAAGAAAATACATTCAATTACCACGTTTATTTTATCTTTAATTGCTACAAAGAAGATGAAAAATTGGTCTATGTATAAATCATTATACAAAGAGACAGTACAAACTTACAAAAATGCAACTATAAATCTCTTGAAGTTTTGAATACTGACTAGAACAGTCATTTTTCCCACGTATCGAGTAGGTTAGAAATTTACATTGCCTTACTAATGTATTCGTATGTGTCTTGGTAAACAAACCAATCTGTTTTATTACACAGAAAAACAACTAAATAATATATCCACTTTATTAACAATAAATGCTTCAGTCAAAACAGCAGAAATTTATATAAATTTTATAAGAAGGAAAACTAAAGTATATAACTCCTGAAACCTTGGTCATTCTTTTTATGACCAATTTACAATCTATATTATAATATATTCTTAAGGTAAATATTTAAGAGCAGAATAATACAGAGGTTATTGCAGAAATACTATCAATACGAAATAAGGAACAGTTGAATAATTTATTTTATTATACTGGAGCAATAGTGTTGAGTAGGAGCAATATAATTAATAGTAGTTAAATTATACATATATATTTTATTGTGTAGTTTGTTTTGATAGAATATAAAAATGCATCCACTGTATATTTATTTTGTAGAAGCACAGTTTTGGATTGTGTTTGTACTTTGACTGTATTACCGATACTTAAATAAAAAAATATTTAATTCAAAGAGTCAGTAAACATATTTTGTATTCGATTCTCCATTGTCCAGTTTTCATGGATCTGTTAAAGAAAAGGATCTAACTGAAAATTAAGCCTCTTACTCTTTTTACTGTAAATGTTTATTTATATAGCCTTTGTAAAATTTTCAATACCACTTCCTAAATTTTACAGCAGGACCATAAATTTCAAAATATTTGTTATAAACGTTTGCGCTGATTAACAAACTTTATCAGCAAAACTATATTGTATACAACATAAATGGATAGCAAGCAATAACAAATTACAGGGAAAATGTCTGATAAATAAACTGATAGAAGAAGCTATAGTACATTTAAAAACATCCTTACTTCAACTCCTCCCTCAACTTATAATCGCTTTTAATTAGCAACATTTCTTACTTTTTGTTTTACATCTCATAATTAACATTATTAGAAAATTTTGAAATCAAAATGCCAATGACTTTTAATACTTATTATTTTGATTGTATTTTAAACGCTTAAACAATTCATCGTTCAATGTCAGTGCACCCATTATTACATCAGAATGGCCGTTCAAGTATTTGGTGGCAGAGTAAATAGCAATACTAGTAAATAGCCGGCCTCCATGGTGGAGTGGTAGCGTCTCGGCCTTTCATACCGGAGGTCCCGGGTTCGAATCCCGGTCAGGCACGGCATTTTCACACACGCTACCACATCATTCATCTCCATCCTCTGATGTAATACTTAATTGTGGTTCCGGAGGTTAAAAAAAATAAAAAAAAAATAGCAATACCAGCACTGAACTCAAGAGATTTCTAAAATTAAATTTTTAAAAACCACACATAAAATAAAATAATTTAAATGATTTTTTTTTTTATTATTAAATAACATTACCATAACCACAATATTACATATATTTTTCAATTCCTTTACTGATATAAACAGTGAACATATAATAGATTAGTTCATCAACTAAAGAAGTTAATTTAACGTTTTGATTATAGTGATGTTATCATCAGGTTGACACATGAAAAGCACGTAGGATAAAACATCACATTAATTAATAACTGTTTTCATTGAGAATACATCAAACTTTACTCTTTTTTCTGTTTAGCCTCTGAAATTACCATAAAGTATTACTTCAGAGGATGAATGAGGATGATATGTATGAATGTGAATGAAGTGTAGTCTTGTACAATCTCAGATCGACCACTCCAGAGAACTGTGGTTAATTGATACCCAATCATCAAAGAACACCGGTATCAAGTAGTACTTAAATCCATATAGTAACTACCTTTATTAAGATTTGAGCCTTAGAACTCTATACTTTGAAATCAGCTGATTTGGATGATATGTATGAATGTGAATGAAGTGTAGTCTTGTACAATCTCAGATCGACCACTCCAGAGAACTGTGGTTAATTGATACCCAATCATCAAAGAACACCGGTATCAAGTAGTACTTAAATCCATATAGTAACTACCTTTATTAAGATTTGAGCCTTAGAACTCTATACTTTGAAATCAGCTGATTTGCGATGTCATGTTAACCACTAGACCACCAAACAGTTGTAAGGTAACTTGTCATTATGCAATTAACCGATTATGTAACTAAAATGTAGATGAAGCAGTGACGAACATAGGTTATAATTTTGGGGGGCCAATTAACCCCCCAATTTTTAAAATTAACTATCACCCCCAAAAAAATTGTGATGAAGCCCAGCATTCATGCATTTGCCAAATGCCACGCATGTATTTTAAAGTTATTAACAATTCATTAAACTTACTCAAGTTACCTTAGTAATATTTAAAAATTTGTATATTTTTTCTGATTTCGGGGGGCCAGGCCCCCATGGGCCTGTCCCCTTATATTCACCCTTGAGATGAAGAATGAATAACACTTACATTTTGGTAAGTTCGCCATAAATTACATCAGAATATTTAGCTCATTAAAATAACAGGAAATCACCCCACTTCTTACTTTCTGTATTGGGCCTAGAATAACAATGATTTCTTCTCTCTGGAACCATGCCAATTTTTAAAGTGACTTGTGTCATTTCACAAATAATGTTCAGTTGTGGGATACAATACAAATAAGATTATGTTATCCTGAACTGATATAAATGATACATATGCTTCTAAAGTCCACGTGTAGTATTAAAGGCAAACTAAAGAGGAGAAGACCTTCAAGTTGGTGCCAGACTGATTATTTTGCAATTTAAACACTTTTTCATATGATTATACTAAGGTTTGGGATATGTGTGCTCAAAACTGAGCTTGTTTTCATGCTTTTCATTTCTACACAAAAAAAAACAAAAACAAATATACTGCTATCTGTTACAAAATGAAAATTATTTCCTATTTAACACAGCAGTTATTTCCTTATATTAATTCGTCCTGTATTTTGTGTACACCTTTCTGTACACAAAAGTATTTGAGCAAGAAATGCACAAATCAACAGCAGATATCTGTTGTCTAAGGAAGCCTTATAAGAATGCATGTTGTTTTTTTATCAATCTCCTACCAGCTGGAAAAGTTATAAAACAAAACTTATTTGCTTACTGGCTGAACAAGTCATAAAATAAGGAAAAGGCATGTACAGCCTTCATTTTATGAATTACAACACCACACCATTAAATATGTTACACATTATACTATTTTTACACGTACATTCCTCTGTATTATACAAACAAATGTAAATGATACTGAAAGCTACATCAAATAACCTATTCTATATATAATGTGTTCTACATTTTTGTTCATTGCATTTAACACTAATCCATACTGACTTGGCCAAATGAAATTTAAAAAAATGTTTCAGTCTCATCAATCGCCTGTACTAGCCAAAAGGGATATAGAACTATAAGATGATGCCCATAAATCTGAGGCTGTAGTTCTTCTAAAACAAATGCTGTAGATAATACAATTAAGTAAAGTATGAGCAGTTCAGTTGGAAAGAGCATGTAGGAGGCATTCCTTTGTATCACAACATACAACCCTGAAACTCATTTTAATGGATATTGATGTCCAATATTATGCTCATTGTAAACAAAACGCAATCTATTGGTGTTTAACAACATCCCTATATCTCCTACTAGCATTGTAGAACATTCTAGCAAAATGTTATCAAAAACCACTAGACAATAAATAGTTTCTACAAATATAAATTGCTTCTTAAATAATATTAAATTTTTTTATCGTAAAACATAACTGATGCATATTCCTGAACCATGTATATAAGGAAAAAATTATAAATTTCAAGGGTGAGTTTATTTTCCTTCATCCAAATACTATAGATCTAAATTATCTGTAATTATTCAGCACTATTCTTTTTGGAGAATGAAAGTCATCTTCTGACCATTCTGGCAGATACACCTATCTTGCGAAATCCTCCATTCCTACAAAAACTTAAGAACATCCTCCTTATTCTTGACCTCCTGTATTAATTCAAACCAGTTCATTACAGAAACATACATACAGTATACAAAAAGGCAAAATATTTATAAGTGGTAATAATGTATTTTATTGACTTAAAAAAATAAACAATTAACATCTTGATAGGAGATAAACTTGTCTTGCAATGAACTGTACTAGTATGACTGTCAGCTGCAGAAGTATTTCCGGAGGTCCCGGGTTCGAATCCCGGTCAGGCATGGCATTTTTCACACACGCCACAATTCATTCATCTCATCCTCTGAAGATATACCTTTGCGGCAGTTCCGGAGGTTGCACCGGAAGTGCAGAAGTATTAAAATGGATACTTTTAGGTACCAGAAAATCTAGCTTATATAACGATTCCCTTGTGGGTCAAACAAATCATCTCCTTCACAAATTACCCACTCCTCTTCTTATTTATATCCTTTCTTCCTTAAATAAATGCTGCATTAATTTCTACAATGTGTGAGTTTATCCAGGAGAATTCCATTTTCTGACATGTTTACCTCATGTTACCTCATGTTTTTTGACAACCAAAACATGAGGTAGAAAAAAAAATTTTAAACATTATTATATAATTTACCAGGTTGCTCCTATTGTTAAAGCCACAGAAGCTAGCATATTTATTGTATTAAAATTTTTTAAATGGTAAAAGAATAACTTTGTAGGAATGCATAAGTTGCAAAACAAACATTTTGTAATGTAGTACTGTGCTATGGAAAATACATATGCACTTGGATAAAAATATTTGTTTGTACCATTATATACCAGGAAAGATATACACTATCAGCCAATTAAAATTTTATGGCTTTAGCTGAGTCTTTCTCTTACTGGCGCAAAATATACCAACAGACCGTTGGTATATTTGTATCAGTACTGTTGGTACTTTTGTATCTGTTTTGTCAAAAGTTTTAAGTAAATTTTACTGGAGAGTTAAGGGCAAATTATTTCTTTATATAAACAAATTATAATAATTTACTTTTACTGTTGCTTTTAATTACAATGAGAGAGTAAAAGCAACAATTGAGTCTTTTAATGCTTTTATAATTTTTTTTAATTCCATCAGATGGTTTAAGAAATAAAATTGCATGTAGAAAATGGTAGATGTTTTATTAGCTTCCACATTAAAATTCCTGAAGACAGTGGGGGCAAGCTAGTAAATCAAAATAATTATTTAAAATATACTTTTTTCTTGTTGGTATACTTATTAGCACAATTCCAATAAAGATTTTTATCATTTAAAGTTTTCATAATACAAATGTATTTCAGTAACTTTTAAAGTTATTTCTTATAAATAATATATCATACAAGTAAATTAATATTCGTCAAACCTGGAAATAAGATGTTAAGAAAGTATTATCAAGGACATGTTTCTGTTTCTTTTTTGCCAATTTACTAATCCCTTACAACATCCCATACTCTTAGTGTTAGATTTGTTTAGCTTTCTAACCAGATCAACTGAAAAAGAAAATCAGCAACAAAATTTTACAAATTATTCAGTAACATACAATTGAAAAGTGCAAAATGAAACTGCAAGGAAAAAATTGAATAAGCTTTCCCAGAAAAAGACCAAACCTTTAACAAAAAAAAATCAACTGTTTTTGTCTCGCAAAAAAAAAGTGCCACTAAAATTTCCAACAAACATCTTTGCAAACAGGTAATCAAATTTATAAAGTCATAAAGCAACCATCTATATTAATAATCTCAAATTAGGAAATCAGGAAAGGCCACAATTATTAAAAATCCACAATGAATTAATTCATCAATAGCATAAAAAAAACCATTTAAGTCATTTAAAATTATTATTTAAAAAGCCAATACTACCTGTTACTATGATTAAAAACAGCAAATTTCTTTACTAGATCAACAAAGTTTATTTCTAACTTAAATAGTTAAGGTCTCTTAATATTTATATAATTTTTTCATATAGTTTATGATTATTTTCATTTATTTACTATCATTCTTATTTATCTTAATGTATCTTGTTTGATAATTTTGCATAAAATATAATTAAATTGTAGGTGTATTAACCAAACAAGATTTGTTATGTAGTGTACAGGGTTCATGTCCCAGGATGTAACAAAGTATACACAATAATGAATATTGAATTTAACACTATTTATTAATATGAAACACAAGTTGAAAGTTTAAGACTACACTGATTACTAAGACTGTCAATCAAACTCAATTGGAGGATCATACTGGAAAGGGACAAGTTTATTGACTGGACATCTCGAGTTCCCCCCCCCCCCAAGGGGAATAACGCCCACCAAGTGACATTACCGGTTGTCACACCACCCCCTTCGTTCCTAGCCCTGAAGGGCTTTACCGGAGGTAGTCTTTTCGCCTCGGTCTGATAACGCCACGGTCATCAACCGACCTCGGGGAGATGCCACCGATGCCAATGCCCCGAGGGACATTCTCACATCGTTAAGTAAATAGGCCAATTAATTTTGATGTCTTCAATGAAGACACTGGACACCGCGAAACCATCAACTAAGAAACAAGTTTAGGACTGTCGCGGAAGCACGAAGACCACCGCGCCTGCTTAACCAGCTACAGCAACGATGCTATTCTACCCGCGATTTTACAATCTGCTCGCTAGCTTATAGAAAAGAGTGCACTTATTACTTTAATTACCAAGTCCGTGAGGACCCCAGTCTTGGTCCGTGTGAGAGCTATCAACTCTCACCCAGCACCAACTTTGAGGTCCGCTTAGACGCTATAAGTTGATCGCAACTTAACCGCATTCCCTAACTCCCTTATAGGGTGCACTCCGTTTCTAACAAATTCACAACCGCAATCTATGTTCGCACTCGGAAGCACGGGAGAAATATACTCCCGAGCGCGACTCCATTAATACCAAAACAAAACTAACCGAGGCTACGGTGCCAAAGCGCCTACCTTTGGTCAATCAATTGGCCCCGGCGTGCCCTAGCCACCCGGGGTTCTACACTACACTCCCTCAGCAGATCTGCTCAGAGCGAGAAATCTAAGTTAGTCAGCCACAATTGTCCACTCACTGCTGGTCTTCCAGTTGACCCACATATCCAGAAAGGAGTTCACTCTCTCTAGTTCCCTAACTACTCTGGTACGTTCAGCTTCGTACCGGGGGCAAACATACAAGACATGGTCAACAGTGTCATCAACCCTACATTCCGGACGGAGTCCAGAGTCCGCCAATCGAAATCTAACCAAGGTATGCCGGAAGGCACTATGTCCTAACAGAAACTGCGTGATGTACCGATTGGGGGAAACCCACCTAATCGCTTTTAATTGCCGCACATCAGGGAAGATACCATGCGTGTATCGACCAGTAGAAGAATCGTTCCACCTAGTTTTCCAAGAGTCAAAACCTTGGTTTTCTATTTCTCGCATACGCCCTGAAGTAAGAAGGCCACCCTTCTTAGAAATATACCGCATGCTACGCTCCGTAGCCAGGATATCTATTGGTTTCGTGCCGGCGATAACAGAGACAGCCTCCCTCGAGACCGTTCTGTAACCCCCGACAACAGCTAAAAGAAGAAGACGCTGGGCACGCAATAAAATATCCCTGTAACC
>JAAAKQ030510313.1:0-19729 GCA_010016005.3 Zanna intricata
TTACCTAAGGAAGATGATATAAGGGCAAAGATCTACATAGTAGACCTGGATGGAGACAGGAGAAGTCCATTTGCGGGACTTTACTACGCTAGTAAGTTCTAAATGGGGAATACGATTACAGCTTTTCACAACATTACAGTAGTTAGATCTTCCATTCATGACTATACTTTCAGTCATGGAAGAATGATCTGTCTGCAGTAACGTTATGAAAAGCTGTAATACAATTTGTTAAAACCCATTCTCTTTTTCTTCTTGTTAATTAATAAAATACATAATCTGTCTCGTTCTTATTATTCATTTATAAAACTAAATAAATCTGTTTATATACAGCTGGCCTATTTTATCAGTTGATATTTATATTAGTAATTCATTGTTATTAATGTAGTGTTCAATTTAAATTTAGAGGTCCCGGGTTCGAATCCCGGTCAAGCATGATATTTTTCACACCGCTACAATTCATTCATCTCATCCTCTGACGATATATCTTAATGGTGATTCCCGAGGTTAAACAAAAAAAAAAAAAAAAATTAAATTTAGAGCTCTTACCGTGAATATACACACATATATCTTATATCAACATATAATTTTTTCAACAATGTATTATAAAAAGTTTTATGTAAATGTAATGATAATTATAACTTATTAAAATTAATATTTAACCGTCAATTGAACAGTGACTTTTATTTATTAGAATATGAAACAGAAAAGTAAAGTACACCCAACTGAGATATACACCGAAGAGGTTACTTATTCGAAAACAGAATACTCTTTACATATCACATGAATGAAAAAAATTACACAAGCACAAATATCAACAAAACACGAAATTTATTATTTACTGAATTTTTTTTTGGTGAAAGATACCGTAAAAATATTTGACATTTTTCTAATTTTTAAAAAAAAAAAATAAATTAATTGAATCGAATAGAAATAACTACTTTTCGATTAATATTCACCCAATTTATCTTTCTTGAAGTACAACCACAAGGTTGGAGTTATCGTACTTATTCTTTCCTACCTGAATATACAATAAGACTACATAATAAATTTAGATAATTTACTTATTTTAAATTGATTAGAAATGCATTAATGAACTTTTTACTTTCGACTAATTTTGTAGGAACAATTGTTTTATAATCAAATATTTTTGAATTGTTTCATAAGTTATTTTTATTTATTATTATATTTTATTGTTAAAGTTTTTTCTTCATTTATATGTTATTTAAGGTTTGATTTTGTATTTTTATTCATTTTTAATAAATTTCTGTACTAGTGATATTATTGTTGAATGATTAATGACCGTCTAGGTTTAGGTTTTTATTTTTTGATTTTGACCATTTAATATTTACTTTTCGTTATCAAAAAGGCACAATGTAGAATTTCGATTTTTTAATCGAAAATTTACATAAGTATATCTTTCAATACACCAATCGATCAGTTTTGCATTTTTAGTCCACTCACGTAATTGTTTTTGGGAAAAATTTTAAATTTGTCATTATGAATTCACAAATGGTATTAAAAATTGATAGTTTCAGAGTGCAGTGGACGTCAGAGAGATTAAAAAAGTCGTTAGTTAAGATGCATTTAATAAACCGTATCCTACAGATCTGTAAATTTAAATTTAACACAATTTTTATTTGATTATGTAATTTCATACTCAAACCAAAAAAAAAACGTGATATCTTGATTCTTTATTGGTTATCAGTAAAAGATTATGTTGAAAGAGTGAAAAATAATTTTAACCTCATTGAATGGTATAAAAATCATCCTTTTGTCCTTCTGAGGGTATGTGTAAATTACGTCCTTAAACATCGTTAACTTAATTGTATTAAATTTAATTTCAGTTGTCAGGATAGATATTCTAACAAAAATAGGATTAATGTAATATAATAACATAAGAAACGTAACCAAATATGGGTTGAAGTTGTTAATATCATAAAATTTGAGGATAAAATATGGATTATAGGTTATTTAAAAATATATGTAAAAGATTTTTTTTTACGTTTCAGAGGTTTTACAATAATTAGTTGAAATTATGTAATTTTATTACAGTGTTTTCAAAAGTGAAATCAACCATCCTTTTTTTATTTTTTAGTACTATATTGTTCTTATTCAAAAGTTCGATTTTTTCTTTAAAAAAAAAATGTAAAACGATTTGTATATATATTTTTTTAAATAGCAATTTTTAAAAAATGTTTAAATATAGAAAGGACAATTATTTTTATATGGTTTCGTAAGTGTTAGTAATTTACGTATTATTTTTATTTCACCTATTTCTTAAATTTTTTCATTTAAGTTTTGTTTTATGTTTACGAATAGTTTTATTAACTTTTCTACATTTATTTATGATGGTTGTTTAACAACTGAAATTCAGTTTAATATACATTCATTTAATTATTTTACTGAGCATTAATTATTTTATTCACTGAGCATATATTCTGTAAGGAATATATATATTCCGTAAGGGTTCTCACATAAGCAAAACCGCTAAATTAGTTCTTCATCTCAGTATCTGAGAAAAACCGCAACAGTCGTTTTATGCATTCCTTTAGTAAACCCTTCACATTTCAACACAGATCTAATTTTTGTTAAATAGATCCGAACATTGGATAATCCATGAGAAAGTGGGTAAGTTGGGTAATCTATGGCATAACCATTTTACACTGTCCGCCTCACAGTTTTGTTAGAGCCAAACAGATGAGCATGTAAGCCTCAGCATGTCTAATCCTCAGCTGAGCTAGGATGCTTGGTCTTTTCTGATGCTTGGGATAAAAGGGTTCTTGAACACGTTCTCCTGGATGCCATGAATCCTGGAAGGCCATGGGAGGACTTAGCAATCGGAACATATTCCAATAAGAACTACGTTCTCAGTGGAATGAGTCCCGCCGAAGAATGTCTTCTAAGCTGAATTGAAAGCTATTCTTAATCCTGAGAGAATTGTCGTCAAGATTTGAGTTGCTCTAATTAGTAAAAACCAGTCTCCTAGAATGTTCGCTATGTCGTAATATTATTACGTGTCCATTCTCAATCAGATGGTGTACATGTTTGGTGTACTTGTTTCCTTTGATTTTGTTGATTCTGTTCCATACCTCACTCATTGTAGTGTGGCTGTTAAGCGAAGCAAGGTAACTTCACCACAGTAGGCGTTTACTTTCTTCATATATCCTCTTAGCCTTCGAGCGACGTTTTCTGATTCCACAAAGATTACTTCATTCCGATGCTGTTTATATCTATTGAACGCACTCTTTGAAGCTTACATCGCTAATCTGCTTTCGTTACACCACCAAGAATACGTTTTTTTATCGATAAACCCAGATATTTTGGATGTACTCAGATTAGTAACGCGCATTATAAGATCTGCCCCTAAGTCCCTAATATATTCATTTGTCTGTGCTCCGTCGCCTGTCAGATGTAGTTCTCCAACATAATGGCACTAATGGTCCATAGGAGCGGTTGAGGTGTGTATGTGTGCCCAGGTTTAGGAAAATAGCTCCGGACTCTCGAGAAATTTGTCCTCTAACTTACCTTTAAGATCCGATCAATCGCAACCACAACTGACGCTGTGGACATTAAAATCACCCATCAGTAGAAATGGGTTTGGCAATTGCCTAACTATGTCTGTTAGTTCCTCCACATTAAATTATCGATTGCTAGGGAGGTATTAAATATTGTGAATGTACCAGAAGTAAGTGTCGAAGTCACAGCTACATCTTCAAATCTAGTTAAGTAGATGAATTTCTTTATAGGTTACTCGATCTCTAACGTAGATGGTCCCACCACTGCTGGCGTGGGAAACGCCCAATCTGTTTTTGAGAACAACGTTATAACCCTTCAGTACTGTATAGTGGTTATCCTTAAGATTAGTCTTTTGAAGGCATATCAGTGTCTGCCCAAGTCGATTAATAAGAAAACTCCAAATTTTCTTTCTGGGACCCATTTCTAGATCCCATTAATATTCCATTGTAGAATTATGACACTAATATGGTGAATATTACCTGTGTATGAGAAATTCTTCGTTACGATTATACATTTAGATCGGCAGCGGGCTATCGTCGAGATGTATCTCAGCGCTGCTATCCTTGACATTCTCATCGGACACGGTTGTCCGCTCATATGCGGACAACCTCAGCAGCCTCCATTCACTCAGTCGAAACGTGTGACGCCAATTTGTTTATTACGCGCGTAAACCTATTTTTAATACTTCTTTCTGGTACTTTCAGGTATGTTTCCTGAAGCCATATATGTATGACTTCCACGTATTGGACGTCTACTCTAATGGTACTTCCAATCCAGCTGAGTTTTCCTTGCAGTGTTCAGCGCTCATCAAATTTGTCATTATTCTTTTTTGGCTTCTTTGATTTTATTTTACTGACAGATCTCTGGCTAGGAGAATGGCTTGGCATTTCCGCTACATTCCTGATATCTCCCTGATGATCGTCAGAGATAGAGCTGATGGATAATGTCCTCTTCTACGTCTTACTTACTGCGGTGCATTCGGAGGTTGGGAGAGGCTAGGAAAACCAGTCTCTGAATCCCAATGGTCAGTACTCCCTGAAGACTCCTTCTAGATTGCAGGGGTTTTACTCTTGTAAGTTGCAATTTTTCGATATGTGCCCCGATTGCTTACAAAGGAGCCAGGATATGGCATCAGCCGAGAGATATATTCAGTATTGCGAATCATTGTAGATTATGTTCATGGTATTTGGTAACTTTGTAATATTATGAGGATGTAGATATATCTGACGACGAAAACTTAGGATATATTCGTAGCGGGTTCTGGGACAGCGACACGCAGGACGGTTATAGCGATCCAAGGCGGATGTCAAAGCGTTTAAATTCCTCCTATAATATCTCATTTGAGATAAATGGGCACACATTAGAGAGGTCTACTAGTCTAAATTTGGTCAACAAGGTACAAATCTTCTGGAGGTGGTTGCTAACATTATCTTTACTGAGTTTGTCGATGATCGATTTAACAAAATCACTATTCGCCAGGTAAATACACATTTGTTTCATGGAGATCTTATATATGTAAGATGTTCTTAGAAGTGACTAATTTATCGATGGCCACGACATAGGTACTGATCGGATCGTCTATGGCGTCTAATACTGTGGCTTGATTTTTATTGGGGTTTTTATTGAGTTAATTTTTGAATTACAATGGCGTAACTCCCTGACTTTTTCATTTGTTAGTAAGACAGGCATTATTTCCTAAACGATTGGCTTCATTCGATGATTCATCATGATTATTGCAGATTGTTTGTAATCCGTTGCCCTCAGGTATCTTCTCAGATATATCTTCACATTGTATTACTTGGTTGTTCATATTCATAACTATTCCCTTGTACTCAGAGAAAGTGGCAGAGACGGAGTGGTTTTTTACGTCGGTCAGCTGGGCCGAGCGTCAAATTAGTAGGTTATGTGGGGGTTGCTAGTTGTGTTACTCTAATTATTCGTTATTTACGCCCTAGCGGGGTATTTTAAATATTATTTAACACTCACCAAAATTTAAAACCGGATTAAATATAAAAAAATTCCACTAATAAGTAGAAAATAGGTCGCTCAAAGATAGGCAACAAATACATCACGCAAACAGGTGTCTCTCTTCTTCTTTTTTTTATTTTATTTTCTATTATTCTTTTCTAAAGTTGGTTCTAAGATATGAGTCAACAACAATTTTGATACTTCGGTAACGGTTTGATTAATGCTACATTAAGCTTCATTCTACAGTAAAGGACATATTTTTGTTTGTATTCTCATAAGAATCATTTATCTTATTTATTTATGTGTATGTGAAATTCCTCAAGCTTAATAATTCATTATATATAATATATACAATTATTACATA
Organism: Zanna intricata; assembly: GCA_010016005.3. NCBI lineage: Eukaryota > Metazoa > Arthropoda > Insecta > Hemiptera > Fulgoridae > Zanna > Zanna intricata. The sequence continues at coordinate 5,849 of JAAAKQ030510313.1, forward strand.
AGAATTAATATATGGCTATAGATTAATTTTGTTAAATGAGATTTATCTTTGTTCACAGGAAATAACAATTTATATATATATATATATATATGTGTGTGTGTGGGCAAATATATTTTGGTTAATACATGGGTAATAAAATTTAGGAAGTCAGTTCCATTTTACGTAGATAAATAATGATTAAGTTTTATTTTTCATTATATGTAAATATTTGAATAAATTTTAGTAAACTAGTTAAGTTATAAAATCCTTAAATTAATTAACTGTTAAATTTAGAAAATTTAATTCTTTTAGATACCAGTACTGTAGTTATTATATAATATAGTTACTGTGTGTAAATAATTGTAGTTTAGTCTCGTAGATATTTTATAAATAAAATAAAAAATAAAAAAATAAAAAATAAAAATAATAATAATAATATGGTAGATTATTTTAATCGAAGTAGTATGCAAACCATAGCTATTCCTGTTGTGTTCAGGAATTTGAAGCGGGTTTTACAAGGGCACCGGACGTACCGAGATTGGATAAACCAAGGACAGCACCAAGAGATGAAGAAGTTACGAAGGTGAATAAAAACATTTTGTCCTGTAATTTTTATATATATAATTACAAAAAAAAATAAATAAAATAACAGAGAAATTATTCACAAGCTTGTTGAACAGTATTTTAGTTTACATAGCACAAGATGAGTTTACAAAGATGATTTATTTCTTTTTTTTATTTCGAAAATAATGATTAGCCACAGTAATCAAGATGATGACAAACAACACAATTTTTCAGTTGAAGTACTTATTTTTTCTTAACAGTATTGGTTTTTGGATCGTAATTTTGAATTATACAATTAAATAATAAGTATGGATCACCGTAACGAATTAATTATTCATCATACAGAAATTTATGTCACATATTTCACAATATTATTGCATTGCATATTAATTTGGATTTAAGTTATACACTAAAATGTTATGAATATAACAAAATATATTCGTCTATCAATAAATGTAGGATGATACTGTATTCTTCAACAGCACACAATATTCATCACTTTTAGGCTAAATCAACGCTATTATAATTTGTCACGCTTAATCACACTTTAATTTTCTAGCTTAAGTTATTATTATTATTTTATCACAGTAGTAATCTGTTTATATGTATAGATGATAAATTATCCTGAAGTATTATTATTATATTTTTGGAATAAAATGTAAAAAAATATTGAAAGTAAATTATATAAACTGTTGTTGTATGTGGATTTAAAAAAATTTATTTTAAAGTATCTTTTCTTGTATATATTTTTTTTTAATATTTTGAAGAAAAAGATTTTCCTTCTGTTAAGCTTCTGAAAAAAAAATAAAAGAGGATTTTTTTTTTATAATTGTTTATCAAATAAAATATTATATTATTATTTATACCTTAAATATTTGATAACAGTTATTATTATTGATTACAAATTAATCGCTATATTTAATTGCGGTCAGCATAACAATAATAATAATAATAATAAATATACATGCCAATAAAAAATAAATTGTTGATATATTATGTATTAAGAAGGCACAATATAATATCAGATACTGAAAACGTTTTCTTAATCCTAGAGTAAAATTAAGATCTATGAAGAAAAAAAGCAGATGTAAACTACAGAATAGCAATTAATGAGTATTTTATAATATTCTCCGTGAATATCCGTACCGAGAACCACGGATCTGTACTTAGGAGTGTATATATCCTTCAAAATATACACTCTGTAAGATGTTGGTATCGTAGTCTTTTATCTAAACGTCCTGAGTTCTAATTCCGGTAGGCATAGAATTTTTCATATGCTACAAAATTTCCATTTCATATTCTTACGGCATAAGCTTTTTGAGCTTACGTGGTTAATTAATCACAGAAAAATGTTTTAGTATTATAAAAGTAAAATTAGAACATAAATCCATTCTTGTCTTTAATTTTAAATTTAGACCTACTCTACTCGTAGTACTGTGTAAAGTATATATGATGAAGTATTACGATTTGAAGGAATGCTCAGGAGTGTATGAAGATGTAAAGAGTCAAGTGATTTCACTTGTCTGATGACATGAAGCCTTGACTTTAAACTTCTCCTTAATAAATGAAAAGTTTAAGTTAGTCAACGAAAGTTTACACTGATTCATATATGTTAATATTACTGTGGTATTGATTTTAGAAGTTAAAAAAACTAAAGGAAATCTAAAGATATTTATATTTGATTTACATAGATTCCTAGCTTACATCTTATATAATTTCCTTATAGGGTGTTTACTGATGAAAAGCCTACTTACCGTAATATTTGAACGATTTTAAAAAAACTATAAAATGTATTCTAGTGTAGTATTTTTGTATGTATTTCTTTTAAGTAGTACCTTAAGATTTGTTTGTGTTACAAGATTGCCTGCATAAAAAAAGAGTTTCAATAGTTATCTTTCATAAGATTTTTTTACTGAAGTGCTGACGTATTTTACTGAAATCCTCCATCTTAAGCGGGAGTTTTAAATCTATTGGGATAAAATGGTGTAAGTCGAGAGAAATGATGAAGGTACTTTATTCAGGAAGTAAAGACAGTGGGTCTCGCTGTAGATAACAAGGTACAATATATATGGTGACGTCTAGAAGGACAGAGCAACTGAATTTCATAGAAGGTGAAGATAATAATTTCAATTGAGTAATAAATCTTAAATACTGGGATCAATCGTGAACAGCAAGAATGAAATGGAGGAAGAAATCACGGCTAAGATAAAGGATAGATAAGATAAAGAATATCCATCTACGGATTGGGTAAAGTGAAAGACAAAACTGCTTTTTTACATAAAGCTGCAGTTGTATCAAATGATGATTAAAGCTGTTTTACTGCACGGGTCCAAAACATTGACTTTGAAAAGAAAGATGAAAGGAAGATTAATGGGCTTTTGAAAGAAAGGTGCTCAGAAAATATTTGGCCTGGTTAGGGAAGGATATTTTTTCTGGCGAATTAGGAAGAATCGGAAGCTATATTTGCTGTTTGGCAAGACAGATTTTGTGGGACAGATAGAAAGTCGCCGTTTGGAATGGTTAGACATGTTGTGAGAAAGGGATTAAAGAAAGTATTAAATTATGAGTTGATGCGATCAAACCTTTAAGACTCCCAAAAATAATGGTGCGCTGGTATTAGAGAGGACCTGGACTAGGGTATTGGAAGGAGCTGGTGGATGACAGGAAGATGTGGAGGCAGCTGACGCGTGAAGCTATGAATCGACTTCGGTTCGTGTGGCCGCCTGAATAAGTAGTACGTCAAATTATCCTTTAAACTGTTGAGCCTCCAGATAGAGTTTTCACATCATCGGAGTATATAGCATAATATGATTTGCAACAGGTGCGTTGAATATATGTACGCCATAAAGAAAAGTATTAATAAACGTATTTTCATATAATCTAGGGTGTTATGATAAATCATTGGAAATATGAAATCCAGAAACGAAAAATGTAAATATTTCTGGATTTGCCTATAATTAAAGAATATAGAAAATGGACGTTTAGATCAATTTCTTATCAAAGTAGTTGAATGACAAATTGAAAGAAAAAGAAGTAAAAAAAAATTAGCAAAGTATAAACATTCCTTTTAAACCATATCGTATGCCACACAAGTTTAGATAACTCAATAATATAACAATGTACGAGAACAAAAGTTACGGATGAGAAAAATGGAAATATATTAAAGTTGAGGATGCATAGAATAAATAACGGTATTTTTAAGATTAATTGATAAGCACAAAAAAGAAAAGAAATGATTGTCAACTGTACTGCATACAAAAAAACAAGAAACCCAATTTTAGAACTACCAAGCATATCAGAGAAAAATCATAAAATTGATAGGTAGTGATTAATTTAAATTTTGTTTTTCTTTTAGCCTTTCAAAAAAAAGTTTCTCAATTTTTCAGCTTTGTAGCAAAAGGGATTTAGGATTTACAGCAGTAAAATAAAAGAAATTATTTTTTTCCTGACACAGTAAGATAATAAAATTCTATTATCTATATTATAATAAAGAAAGCGAATTAAAGACCTAGAAGAAATTTTCAGACCGCTGAATATTCAGTTAAGTTTGAATTGGACGTACGCAAAGTTGAATACTATAATATTATAAGTGTTTTTAAATTCTTGGAACGATCTTAACAATTGTCTTACTGACTTTTTGTAAGATTATGATAAATAAAAAAATTAAAACTAGTGCGTCGGTTCGAGAACACACGACGGAAACAAAGGAAGTTTCTTACGCAATATTTTATGAATCATCAACTAACTTATATATAATATACACAAATTTTTTTATTAATTAAAAAATGTGAACTAACAATGAAATACACATATTATAAAAAATATTTATTGTCAAAATATAGAAAAATTTAAACATAACAATGAAATTTAATCATTATTATATGTTGGAGCACGTGTTTTCTATATTATATGGCCAGATATATTGTATCACACGCGGTAGACATAGTGGGAGAATCAGACGCCCGTGATGATTTTCGTGACGGTCGTTTTCTCTTAGTTGACTCACCATCTTGAAGCCTGGGTTAAGAAGCTTCGCTTCAAAAATAGTAAATTTCCCTTGTTAATGCATAAATTATTTACAACTGTAAAATATTCAGTATTCTGTAAATATTATGGAAAAAATATTTACATTCATTTAATTTTCTTTACTTCCTATTAATATAAGAATGACACAATGTGTCTCAAAAACGAGAATTAAATTTAATTTTTTTGTACATCTTTCTATAGTATTTCTGGACCATACTAAATAATTATGCGAGAATATCTCCTCCTAAATGAAGAGTTTAGATTGGAAGTTTTATCCATCTGACACAAGGTCTTAAATACGACTAACCTAAAAATTGTCTAAGAATTTTTACCTTTTCTTGTTTACAATTAATTGTAATGATAAATAATAAATCTTATAAAGCATGTGTATAAATATACTGATAAAAAATAGTAAGTTTTAAATAAATTTTATTAATAAAACATGGCTATATAGTTTGTTTCAATTAAATTCTTCTGTAAGGCTAAATTTTATTCATTCTTACTGGCTAAAATAATAATGAACCATACGAAATTAACTTATAAATGAGGCGTAATCTCATCAATCTAGAAAGTTCCAAACTAAGGAGACGGGAAAAAATAATTTACTTCCTTACAGTTCTAGTAATAAAATTTCCAGATTTACAACTATAGCGTGTTAATAAAGGTTTAAGAAAAGGTGAAATCCCAAATTAAACGCAACGTTTTAGTTTAATGAAATATTTATAAAAAAATGAATTTGATTAAAAAATAAAAATAAGACTATCATCAAAATGATTATTTGAATTAACCGGTAATAATAAATTTTCTAAATTTTACCACCAGCGTTTTTAAAATGTTCGTTTAGATAATAGGCAATGGATTTTTTAAAAAGAGAATTTTGTGTTATATTTTTATTTGTGCCATATAAAACTATGTTCTTTTTGATTTCGTTAAAGTATTTTTAATTAATGATTTTCATGCCTAAAGGTCTATGTTCAAAAATTACCTATATCAATTAACCATTTCAAGTTTACAAATATATTTTCGTAAAAAATTAATTATGAAATTCTAATTTTATTTCTGTCTGCTTCCTTTAATAAAGTAATTCTCAAATTTTTTTCTAACAATTTAATTTAAGCCTTTTAAAATAGGGTTACTTTTTAACCCAAAAAGATCATGAGATCTTTAAATCTTTATAATCTATAAAGATGATCAGAAACGAAAAATAAAACTAACATTTTATGTTTTCTTCTTTAAAAAGTGTTTTTTCTTCTTCAATTCTGTTCATTACTTCCTATTTTGTTATTTTATCTGTCCATTTTACTTTTTCCACCAACCAACTTTAAAATATAATTTAAAAGGAAGTTTTTGTAGTAGTGTAAAATTCATTCTCAAAATTAGGTGACGAAATATTCCGTCATTTCATTTTTTGTATCATATTTGTATAAATTTGGATTCAGTTGTTTTTTGTCAATAAAATAAATTTTAGAAGTTATTTAAATCTACAAACAGACAATTAAAATTTACAGATCGATGGATTACAGTCAATTAAAATTGTTCACGTTTTTCCAAGGTCATAATTAAGAAGCAGAAGAACATAGAGTTTTATATTTAAAATTAATATTTATTTTACAGTTAACAATTTTCTATGATCAGAATTTAAATGAACACTAATCAATCAGTTTCTGGTGGCATGGCATAGAAAAAAGGTTGGAAACACTGCCTTAATAGAATCATAAAACCATAAATTTGGAAAGTAATTGTAAAGTTCATCTATAAGTTTATTTCTACTTAAGAAATAAAAAAGGAAATATACATATTAAATGTAATTTTAAACAAATTTTGATTTGTTAAAAGAAGCAATATTATTCACTATTCTTGGTGTCCGCCCTCATTCTATCTTTCTTACTATTATCGCATATGAATAAAAAAACCCTAATATTAAAAGTAGTTTTTGGAGAAAGAAGCTGGGATAGTGAAGGTTAGACAGTCAAGTGAGAAATAGATGAAAAAAATTAATTCATGTAAAATATTAATATTGATGTTATAATGTAAACCCGAGTGCCTAAAAAAATTAACATAAAGTATATTATTTATGAATTAAGGGTCAAGTTTCATGTTATATAAAACGACTAATAGTCAGCCTTCTTTTATATATATATATATATATATATGTACATACGCAGAAGCCTACTTTCAACTTAACGAGCAGACCTTTTGCGAAATAGGGTGGAGCATTCTGAACCGTTGAAGTGAATAATTTGAATTGATGTGTCAAAATATACATCAGATATAAATCTCTTTTTGTAAAAATTCTTGAAATAAGTAAGTCTACACTTCAGTTGATCTAATGAAAGACTAGAAATCCGTTTTGTGAGATTTTATTTTATAAGAGTTTAGAATGGATTTAGGAGGAATTGAAAAAGAAAAAAAAGAATAATTATTAAAGAGGAAAGTTGTTTAAAAGATTTAGAGATAATAGTAGGAATATGAAGAGGGAAATTGAAAGATATTTGCGAGCGCTTATCCCTGACATCTGAGCACTTCCTAAAATTATGTCTTTAACAAGCTGACATTTGTTTTGACAGATGAAAAGAGTTTATTTAAACTTGTAATCAAATGAAGAGAAAGAAAGATAATACACGAGTTACAAACTTTCATACTTCGTCGTTCTAATGATAAAATAAAGATAAAAATATTATAAAATGTACTGAATCGTAACAAATATAAGATAAGATATTTTTCGTAAGTGAAATAAGTTATTTATTTTTAAATGATGACATGCCAACGCTCCGTTAACTTTATGAAATCTCATTGTTTCAAGTTCCTGGTTCGAATCCCAATAAGGTTTATCTTTTTAGACTCGGAAAATTCCATACCTTCTTTCCACCCTTTAAACAGCTTCAGACTTATGCAGCAAATTCAAAATCATTAAAAGAAAAGTTAAACAGGAAGCCTAAGATTGCTTCCTATAAATATACTAATACTTTGTTTTAAATCTGGTAGATCTGTTTACATAACAGGTATTGAACGTGTTGTTCTAAAAATAATACACTCTTATGTTTAACTGACTCATAGATCTTCATTTAAATAATTTTAACGTTTTTAGTCCAGTATGTACATTGAACTATTGTTTCCTAAACATCGTATGAAGTAAGCCAGATCCTAGCTTTAGATTAACAATTACAGAATAATAGTTAAAAAATAATTTGATAGCAGTAATGTAAATAATATTTAACAGAAAAACTTTGTAAAAGGGTGATTCAAATTTATAGACGGTTTTGCTCAGCCTATTGATGTACCGGCACATCATTAATAGTAGATTGATGATATACTCAAAATTGGAAAACGTATAGAAATATCATGAAGTTGTTGTACTTTTGTAAAAATATTATATATATATATATACTTGCTTAATTATTTGAAATATTTTCCTATTTTTATATTTTCTAAAATATTTTTTGCTAGATTAATAATAGTAATAACCCCTTTATTGGTTTCTGAATAAATAATATACTACATATTTTTGTTATTTCCAATATACTCGTATAATAAAAAAATTGTAAATCAATTTAAAGTTCCATAAGTGAAATACACATATTTGTACATCTGTAATAACAAACTCATTGAAATTTAGCACAATTACTGAGCATAGGCCTCTCCCATTCTTTTTTCTTTATAAAAGAATTACGAAACTTTTAAATTTCACTTCCTTCTTGTTATTTCCTTCATACTTTTTTTCCATGTTCTTTGTGTTACTTTTAATTTATTGATAATCTTCTCAGTGAGCTGAAGTTTGACATCTATATATTAAGCAGGTAATTATGGAAAAATTCAGTATTTTCTCTATTTCTACAGTAGTACCTTTTTTTATTCATTCCATATTTCACAGACCAATTTTTTTTCAACCAATAGCCACTCTTTATTTCATTTTCAGTTCTATCCTCAATTCCTATTGATTTTCCTAAATAATTCTGATAATTGTTTCTTCTATTTGTTCTGAGGTTGCTTTACAATCCTTCTTTTCAGTTTTTTTATACCGTTTACTGTAAGCCAAAAGTGAAAACATACTCTATTTATTTATTCTAAGTCTTAATAAGAACGATTACTAAAGTAGGTAAAGAAAATATACTCTAAAAACTTATGGAAGGTTGAAAAGTTTCGTGTCAGGGAGAAGTTTTTTAGTGTCAGAGATTCTTTAAGATTTTGCTTATGGTTTGGAATAATGAATTTTTTTTACTAGAATATAGAATATAGAGTAACTATTAGCAACTGCTAATAGTTACTAGTTGCCATTGCATCTGTGAAACAAATTTCAGAAATCATTCATTTACATAAATTTATTTCATTTAAAAACTGTACAGTTTATTTATAATTTCATTACTTAGAAAACTGATTATAAATAAAGCAATACACACAAAGAAAACTATGCAAAAAAGAAATCAACTTAAATTATTATTTATTCTTTGATATATTAGGCATAAAAAATAAATGAATCAGATTATAATAATTATTTAAAAATGACATAAATTTTAGAAAACACGATGTTATATTTACATTATTTTATTTTTGATATTCATTATTCTACTTTATACACAGTGGAAAACGAGCTTCTTTTGACAAAAACAGACTTATAGTCCAGAATCTTTTTAATTATGCAGACAGCAAGATGTTTTCTACTTATTACTAAATTATTTTTATTATTCATAACTTAACTTTGAAGATGCCGCTCATTTATTTTACATTTCACGTGTAAAATTTTTTTTCATCCAACATACATATTTCATGAATAAATATATATACGTACTACATATTAAAAGTACGATAAATAAAAGATTTGAAAAAATGTAATTAAATTGTAACATCACAAACACTTATTCTAGGTACTGTATATATACTACGATGCACAACCATGCGTATTTAAATCGTTCCGATTATAACAAATTTTAGAAAAGTTGTAAGTTGTTTTTTAACTCTTAATTTTGTTTGTAGACATGAAAACTTAAATAACATTAAAATTAGAAACAATAATAAGTTTTTTTGAAATATTGAATGATGAAATAAAAAAAAATTTTTACGTCTATTTTTTTGAAATGCTAGTTATACAGTTTGAACATACTAGGTAAAAATTGTTGAAGTCGAGAATTCTAAGGTTCAAATCCTAGTAAAGGTTTTACTTTTATACGGATTTTAATACTCGATGGTGGATACCGGTGTTCTTTGGCGGTTGGGTTTCAATTAACCACACTTTTCAGGAGTGTTCGACCTGAGATTGTACAAGACAATTATCTTCATTAAAGATAAAGAGAAAGAGGGTAAAGGCAATCTAATTTTTCTCCTTGTTTTAAGTTTCTAAATGAGTTTATAATGAACTATCTGTTTTTTTTTCTTTAGCTTTTTTGTATAAAATAATAAGACTGTATTAAAAATAAAATGTTTCTTAAATTTCCAATTTTTAATGTCGATGCCAAATTGGAAACAAACAATTACTAACAATTTACAAACCGTTAATTTAGTGTAACCTCAAAAAGCGAAATAAAAGTACTGTTTCTTATTCGAATTTAAAAAATAAAATACTAGTGATAAAAAAATTACAAGATTATAACTTTTTGAGGAAGATTCAAGAAACTCAAAAGCCACGATTTTCCACTACTAACTAAAAGTTCATTAATGTAGAGGTTATTTTATTTAAAAAAATTTTTTTTCCATGTAAAATACGGATAAGATAAGTAGTACCGTCTAACGATTAAGAAGAATTCGCCGAGTAAAGGTTTAAGTAAAGGTTTCTATTTTGATTACGAGGGTAATCGGATTGACTTCAGGGTATATATTTTTACACTATACTAAACAGTAACAACAACATTCAAATTAAAAAGACGCAGACCATGTCATTTTTTGTTAATGGTGTAAAATCAATGAAATCATTCAGTGACTAGAACTAAACTAACTATGGAAAGAAGAAAATGATCTATTCCACCCGTTGGAGATATTGACGCCAAAATTTTACCAATAAATTATCCTGTATATACGAGAGAGACTTTGTAAAAAATGTCGTAAAAATCTGTTTATCCAGTTAAAAGTTATTAAGCATCAAACACGCCTACACATACGTACGGACATTACCCCATCCATAGTTTATTTCTTTTGGGTTCCTGGGTCGTGAAACGTTGAGAAATGCAAAACTCCAGTCATCGGAAAAACCTAACCCCATTTTGTTGATTGATTACCATGTTTTCCTTCTTGCAGCATTGCTCTAGATCTATGAAGTCAGGAATGTAATAAAAAATAGTATTTTTGATGAGTTCATTAAAAAAATTTCTAGAAATATCAATTTTTCATTACCCATAGATCCTGGTCCCCCTTGCGTAGTGTTATGATTAATTTTTTTCTACATATTTTTATAAAAGTATTATGTAATTATTTACAATTTAATTATAATTTAATTTTTTTCATAATTTATTCAGTAGCTGACATAATTTATGTTAAAATGGAGATTATTTGACTTATTTAGATATTAATACTAATTTATGTAGTATTTATGACATTTCTTTTGGTATATAAAGTATTATTAATTTGTTTTTTACTTGTTGCATGTTTTATAGAACCAATTAATCAATTAATTATTAGATGCAATATAGTTATTTTTTGAATGAATGTTATTTATTATAAAACAGGTTTTTCTGTAATGGATTATGTAGTTAATATAATTTATTAATAAAAATAATAGTTATAATAAAAAATTTTACTTACTACTTTATCATCTCAGTTCTTCATAAAACTGCAGTATTGTGATCTTATAGAAGTATAGATATTATTAACAAATGAAATCAACACTGGATTTTAAACGTTTGAACAGTAGTTGCGTGAATGTTTAAGCTGATATCGTAACAATCGAAGTTATGATTTTAACATTTGCGGATGTTTTTAATAGCTTTTTGAAGCCACGTTTGTTTCGTAACAAACTAAGTTGGAGGTTTTTATCTTAATTTTACCCACTTTTGGGGTCATTCAAGATTACCGATAAAGTTTTATAGGGTTTCATAATGCAAGTAAAAATCTAGTTGTTCTTGGCTGATGAACGCTCATTTGGCACGTCTTGGCTCTTTTAAAATTTTTTCCTCTGATTATGAATTAATATGTGTGTGCTTGTATGTACATAGATTAGTGTATAGATCAGTCTACAAAAATTGAATTGTGTAGGCATCAATAAATGTATTTATTTATAACTAGCTGTAGGGCGTACCTACGGCACACCTCCACACCTAGGCCCTTCTGGCGGGTTGCACTGGCAGGAGGCGCCTCGGAATGCGATTATTAGATGTTCAAAACTGATTATCTCTTATGTAAAAATGGTTTTTTTTTTTAATGATGACAATTGATCAAAAACCGAAAAAAATATCAGCAAATCTTCCCTAAATTTGCTATAGGTCGGTTTAGGAATCTTTTAAAGATTGCAAACTCTCAACATTTTCATCAAGATCCATAATATCCATATGCAAATTTACTCAATATGAGAGATATAAATAGAGATACAATATAAAGAGATTAGTTTTTGTTTTGATTTTAAGTGTTTAATGTAGTATAATATTTACTGTTTAGTTTTAGTTATTTAGGTAGCATTATGGTTACCTCGTTATTAATTAATTTTCATTTATTTTGTTTCTTGGTTTGTTGTTTATTTTGTTTGTTTATTAGCAATCACTACGCAACGACTACATTTACGTTGTTTCAACATTTTATGTTGTTACGTTGTAATATATTTCATTTTTATCCATTGGTTGCTTGCTTGTTTACTACATTAGTGTGTGTTTATGGGTTTGCCCATTTCATACAATTGAATTTCGGAGATTTAAGAACTGACTGATTAAAGAAATTATAGAAAGGAGGTACAAGTTCAAGCGTATGGAAAAAAACCGCATGTAGAAGCAATTGAGGTTAGCTATGATAACTCTTCCTCCTTTCTCAGGAGGAAGAATCGCGGGCAGGTATATCATGTACTCATGGGTTTAAAAACAGGGATCAATTTATCATTGAAGGGTTTAATAAAAATGATGAGAATGTTAGAGGTTCGGTCCCGCTTATTCGAGCCTTTCAGGAAAAAACCTTTCAGTTAAAAGTCTTCTCCAATTCTTCGATAACTCTAAAAATTCATCGGCCTCTGTACGGAGTAAGGTTATACCCAAAATTAAGGAACTAAAATCAGTAATTGAAGCCTTGGCCAAGGGATATGAAACATTAACTGCTAAGCCAAAAAAAGTAGTGTTGCGAAAGATGGTTCCTGCCCCTGCGAGTACTTCCGTCTCGCAGCAGGGATTGTCTCAGCGTAAACGGTACTCGAGGTGCTAAAAGAAAAGCGGGAAGTCAGTCTGTCCCGGAAACAGCCAGAGGTTGTGTTTTCAACCTAAAGGAGGGGGTAGCTTTAAAAACAAAGAGATGAAGGACCAGTTTTGGTTCGTCCTTCAAAAAACGAGGCATAACCTGAGGATTCGGAGTATTGGAGAAACGAAAAAGGGATTGATGCGTCAATCAATTTCAGGAGACCTGATCAAGATCAACTCCTACTCCCACAAAGTCAGAAAATGGGACATGAAAATTCGACTTAAAGGCAAGAGGCATCCAAAAGTAAGTTATTCACATAGATCCGACGGTTGTCTGAGGAAGAGTTGATGGCTCTCTTTAAGAGCAAAATATGCATATGGAGGAGGCTAAATTCAAATCTGAATGTCGATTACTGATTAAATCGGATAGGCGTGAGGCAGAGCAGTACTGTAGTATTTTACAGGTAAGTTCTCAACTTTTCGAAAGCTTCACTGCAGAAGGCAGATTGTTTGTTGTCTTCTTTTTGTGTAAGTTCAAGGAGTATATAGATGTACAACGATGTTTTAAGTGCTACAGGTATGGTCACAGGGTTAAGTAATCATCCTTCAGTCTGGGCTCATTGTGAGGACTAAGAACACAAGCGTGAGGAGTATCCATAGAAGTCGGAGGGTCCGATTTGTGTTAATTTTAAATGAATTCGGGATGATTACAGACACTCTGTGAATAGCACATTTTGTGAGTGATATCCATCCGAGAGTTCGCGATACTTATTACAATTCTCTGTCGTTAACTAGTTATAAATGGTCAGTTAAATGCACAGAGTGCTTACGTAGTTCAAATCCAGCTTGGTGAGATTGCGTTACGTAGAAAAATGGATGTTATATCCAGGTTTACTCGAATGCCTGGAGCCGTTATGACCGCCGCTTCCGAGAGTCCGCCTGTTAACCGCAGGAGGAGGCTTGGGAATAAGTGGTGGTCCTCTGACCTGAGCGTGCTGCGCGCAAGAGTTAGGAC
>JAAAKQ030510324.1:2679-19728 GCA_010016005.3 Zanna intricata
AAAAAAAAAAAGAGAAAATTAATCTAGAGATAGGTATTAAATAATTAGCTATACTTGGAAACAATGATATCTTTTTCATTCCAGTCAAAACTTTACAGCCTTATTGAAGCAACGATTGGGATTAACGTTTTTGCTTTTTTTGTTTTCTGTTTTTTTTTCCTTTCATCTGCGGGTCAATAATATTTATAAAAAAAAAATCGAATCTAAATTGATGAAATAGCACTGAATAAATTTTCCCATACTTTTCAATACATAGAAAAATAAACATTTCTTTTTTTTATGTAACCCATTTTCATTTATATAATATGCTTTCTATATAACGGGCATTGTTTTGGAAACGTATTTTGATGCGTGTTTTCTATTTCTGGTAAACTCGTAACTCCATAATTTGGCATACAGAAGAAAAATAAAAAAACTTCTTATGAAGGCCGTATCAGTGTATCAGGAAAAGATACAAAACATAAATCATCTCAAGGAACGTATCACCAACGCCATTACAACCATAATTTCATCGAGTTTTGTATCTTTTCTTGATACACCATGGACTTCATAAAAAATTTATGTTTTTCCTTTTTTTGGAAACTTATACGACACTGTAATATTAAGCAACCATTATTTTGGTTACGAGTTATCTTTGATGATTTTTTAATTTAAAATATAGAATGTTCGGAAAGTTGTTGTGCATCGGAGTTATAGAAGTGTAATGACAAAACTTTCTTAACAATTATTACTTTGTATTTTTATTTCATTACATTATAGAAACAGGTTTTACAAAACTGGAATAGTTTATAAAAAGTTTTGAAAATGACCTCCTTCAACATCACTACAACACTGCACACGTTTCAGTTTGTTTTCAAACACTTCAACCAGCTGATGTACTGTAATGTTTCGCATGTATAGCTTTATTGCGGATTTTAGTTTGTCAATCGTCAAAATCATGCGTGGTCTGTTGTGATAATATATAGGTTATACACTATTTGTTTAAACAAGCAGTGTATAAACCCGTATATGATTCCCCCACATGTAATATAATCTTGGGGAGTCAGGTCGGGCGATCGTGTAGGCCATAAATCCCTAAAAATGATTCGTTTACCTTATACATTTTGTAAAAAATTCATTGACCTGTTAACTGTGTGCGCTGTGGCGCCATCTTGTTGCAACCAACCGTCATTCATTTTTACTTCTGTTAAGTGACTAATGAAATTTGTTAAAACAGCACAGCAACGATTAGTATTAACTGTATTTTAAAAAAAGATTGGACCCACATTGCATGTTCTACTCACATCGACCCAGATTCCAATTTTTGCTTTGTGTAAAGGTTGTTCGTGTAATTCATTGGATTAGATGTCGACCACAGTCGTGTGTTTTGTGAATTAATATACTCCCTCCCAAATGAAACCACGCTTCATCTATAAAAAATATAATCTCGAGGATACCTACGGAATTTTGGTCAATAGAACGTTTATACTGTTGACAGTAATTTACTCCTTTGGCATGATCTGTAGGTTTCAGTTCTTGAGCACACATTACTTTGTAGAGGAAAATCTCAGTTATTTTTTTACAGCTTTACGCGCGGTCTGATTTATTGTTACTGTGCTAACTTACGCATTGACCAAGATTGAGTTTCAGCCATAGCATCCGGAATATCAAGCAGCTTCTGTTCGTGAGTGTAGGTGGTCTTCCGCTTCGATCAGCGTCTTCAACAGAGTCTATTGTCCGAAGTGTTCCTATAAAAATTTCAAACTGCATTGTAGTGAGGAACAGGAGTATTTGGAAGCTTTTCAGAAAACCTATGCTTCGATGAATCATTATACTTGTCACCTTCATGAAAGACGTGTTCAGCGAGAAAAATGCATTCTTCTACCGAAAAAAAGTCGCTACGTTTCTCGCAATTATTGATTCCTATAAACGAAACAACATCAAACGAAGCAGGTTCAGTCACATCTTAACAACTGACGTCTTAGCTTATTACTAACAGACGAAAAAGTTTTTTTGGTTGTTTAAATTGTATTAAAAAAACATTAAAAAATTAATTAAAAAAAAATTGATAATAGGATTTGATTAACCCTGAAACTAAAAAATTAAAGGCGTAATGTTGTTGGTTACGTTGTAATCGGTATTACACGTTATTCATATTTATTGTTTTTTTTACACATCTTTTTTCAATCATTATGTTCTATTTTGGTGTCCGAACTTTGAATAATCGGGTTAGACATAAATAAAAAAGTGTAACTACACTTGCGGGCATACCCTAATGATTTGCATTATTAAATTTCCAAGATGTCCTTGAGGTCGTTAGAAAACTGCACTGCGTTCTGGTTACTTTCAATTAAAATTGTTAAAGGGAAAACTACTGATTCTTTCTCCATCTTTTGCATATGAGCTTATATATTTATATATACATTGCACATACAAGTCACCGTGGATGTAGTCCTTTTGGTTTAAATTTTCCGAACACCGAGGCTTTTCACCAGCTACTTATCTTCCACTCAGCTTTCAACCACTATGCATCAAGTGTAATAACAAATAACAATATCCTCTATTTATATTTAAATTTCCAACTTTCACCTGCTACAAAAGTTTCCATCTTCCACACTACTTTCCACCATGAGTTGTTTACAATCAATGCAAGTATTACTACTATTTTAGATCATTTTTATCCATAGACTTAATAAAAAATTAAAAAAAACAAGCCCAACGAACCCACAGGGCAACCGACCTAACGCCGAAAGTACAGAATGCATGACATAATTATTCTAAAGGTTACCGCACAGCGACTCTCCGAACACTGTCTATTTGTTTTTCAAAGTCTTTTAAAACTGGTTTATCACATATCCAACGTGTTTCTTTAAAAACATTCAAGTTGCTCCTCCCCCCCGCCAACAGTGTTGGAAATTTAATGGTCTTATTCCTGAAGACAGATTGCCCTAATATAGGAGGAGTTTGATAAATTTCCTTTTTCTATGTTTAACGGGTTACATTTTTTTGTAGGTCCTATACTTCAAGAACACTCTATATCTTATCATTAACTTCAGCGCATAAATAGGCTAAGTGTTATTAGTCAATTTTAGTAAATTTTACATTCATTTCGTTGTTTTTTTTTGTTTTTGTTTTTTTAATTATAAAAAGCTGCTGGTTTTATTTTAAAAGTATACTTTACCAATTAAAAAAAAAAAAACATTTGTCAGAATGTTTTTCGTATTATAATTTCTTTTTTCTTTTATATATTTTTAATTTCTGTTTTGGATAAAATTAATATTTCAAAAAAGTAATTCAATCTTTATGTATATCTATATACGTACTATAAAATGAAGATTAATACACATCTGTCAGTTTGTACCGTACATTTGTTTTGTCTTCATTAATTTAGAAAAGCTGTTATAACGGAACATTACATACACTTTTCTTTTCCTATGCCTTTTTCACCCTTCCTCTCACTCTTTTTCCTTATTATTCTCTTATTAATTTTTTATTCTCTTTTTTAATTTTTTTTTAATAAAGACTTTATTTATGTAAATAAGAATTTCTTGTATTAATTTTTTCTTATGCAAAAAATAGGTAACATAATACATATGTAAAGTAGTTTAAATTAATATTACTTAAAGAATGAATAAATTTTAAAAATTAATTCTAATTATGAAAAAACGTTGTTATTTAAAATTCATATTCATAACTTTGATATTGCGTTTAATTAACCATCTAAACTACATACAGTTTGTTACAGTAGAATTTTGTGTTGCAACAAAATTGATTTTCTTTTAGAGAAAATTATTCATATTCATTTGCTTTAACTATGTGGGTGTAGTTTGCTTATTCTATCAGATTACCGTAGTTTCTCAATGTAAATTCCCGAAAATGCTGGTACAGAACTTATTATTGGGATTAATTTTAGTAGTAAGACATATTTTCGGGTATTGCAGTCACGCTAATAAATCGTCAATACGATAAAATTTATTGACTTATAATCTGTTAAAATAAATTTGTATTATTTACCACCCCTCTCTTCAATACATCTGCGTGTGTGTGTGTGTGTGTGTGTGTGTGTATTACATACGAAAACATTAATTAAACACGCGCGCGCGTGTTTAGTTAATGTTTTCTTTTTGAATCTTCATGTTTTGTACTTTTAAAAACTTACTATGTTATTATTTAACTTACTTATATAAAATAGATATAATCAAAATCAGTAGTAAATCTCATTTGTGCATAAGATTATTTTTGTTTACTTTTTCTACTTTTTTACTGTGTACATTAAGTAACACTAAAATCTTTACTACATTTTTTTTTAAATTTATATTTAGCGCTCTTTTTTTTTTAAATATTTTTGTTACATAATATTTTATTCTATTTACTAGAAAATTTTTCTACTGGGTGGTCAATAAATTACCTTGGGATTGAAGCAGTTATTTTTACTTGTTTGCTAATATTTCTTTATCTATTTATGATTATAATAAATAACATATCATGTAGATGATTTAAAACAATGAAAAATTACGTATTTTAAATGTTTTTATTCTTCGATTTCACACAAACGAGCTTAGTTCGTCGCATTTCAAATCCGCAAATATGTGACATTCCAACAACATAGTACAAATAATAAAGAATTTATTTGGAAAAATATAGGATTTTCTAATTGAATAATTTATTTATTTTTTGGTCTCTATCTGTTATTATTGAAATAATAAAACTTTTACATCACCCATGATTACAATTTTAACTAATAAAATAATAAACCATACTATCAATTATTTAATAAAATGATAACATAATAGAACAACAATACTAATATAATTACAGTTTACTAAATGACATTGTTTTGCTGGCCTCCGTTGCACGAGTGGTAGCATACTAGGCAGTTCATCCGGAGGTTCCGGGTTCGAATCCCGGTCAGACATGACATTTTTCACACACGCTACAATTAATTCATCTCATCCTTTGAAGAGACACCTAACGGTGGTTCCGGAGGTTAAACGAAAAAAAACCCATTGTTTTGATAAAATACCTATTATTGACGTCATATTTTTTAAAAATCTTTTAATCATCTGTTAAATTTGTACACTTCATTCTATGTTTTTAGTTCATTTTAATAACAAAAACAAATAAATATTTCATATTCCGCGGTCGAAGTTGTGTGCGTATTAGTTTTTTCTTCCTATTGTATAACATTGACCCATAAAATGTTTTTTTTTTTTATATTATCACACGCGATGGTTTATATTCAGCTAAAGCAATTTCTCTTAATTAACGCTGTGTAACGAAGCAGATCACAAAAAAAAAAAAAACAACAATAAATACAGCTTAATTTAATTATGAATGACATAAACAAAAATTACAGATCGATACATTCGTACTTACAAAAAAAGTCAAACATTTTTGATGTGTTTTATAGCGGTGTGATAGAAGGTTAACTTCAACTTAAATATTTCAGTAATGAAATAAATTGTGAATTAACTATAAATGTTAAACAGAATATAATATTTGTTAAAAGAAATTTAACTGTTGACGGTAAGAGTAACTTTAGGTGTTATTTTAATACACCATTATTTTCTAAAATGATTCTAATTTTTAAACATATAGGATTAACATGATGTATTTTTTTAAAATGAAAAGTAAATTTATTGGTGTTAAATTTATTAGAAAATATTAAGAAAAATATAAATTTATGCTAACTAACCAGTTATAAAAACGTACAAAAATTTTAATTTATTAATTGTAGGAAGATTAAACTAATTAGAAATTATACCAATTATTTTGATCACCAAAAAATTGTAGTGTCCCCTAGAAATTTCTCGGTCGAAAAATGCGGGATCACATTTTACTGAATATGAAATCTCACAAAGAAACGGACAAAATTTCAGAACATGTTCTACAAGTGACAATAAAGGTAAAAGTTTTTATGAACATCGATTAGAAAACGCTTCGTTTTCAAGTTATAACTTGCAAAAAATTTTGCCCTAATTTATTCTTCAATGGTAAAATGCTTTACTGAAATTCTTGGAAGTTAATTTAAGGAGTAAAGTTTTTAGTTTCATACGGATTTTGATCTAAAAAAAATTGTATAAAGTAAGTACCAAAATTATATCTTTAGTTAAATTTGGAAAAATTATTTTAAAATTACAAAAAAAAAAATTGATTTCTCAACCCAATTTACCTCTAGCTAGAAAACTGGTTGGGAAAACAAAACCATCTACCACTGGATTGGGACAGGCATAACGTTTTTATAGTGGTTTGAAGACTTACTACTGTAGAAAATATTAATGTAAAAAATACCCATTAACTCCTTTATGAAGTAAAATATAATTTACAAAAGAAAAATGTATATTAAGTGATTTTTTGGGGAGTGGGTGAATATTAAATAAAGGTTTTTGGAAATTTTTTATTTCCTTTTCTGAAGAAAAAATAGCTAAAAATAGAAAAATATATATTAAGCCATTTTTTTGGGGGGGGGGGCGGAGGTAAATGAAAAACAAAAGTTTTTGGTAATCTGTGATCTTGATAAAAAAACTTCAAATTAAAAAAAAAAAGTCGCTTAAGTGTCCCAATAAAAATTTGAAGTTTTATTCGGCCAAAACACTCCTACCCTCTTTTCTAAGTTTTGTAAAAATTTAATACATTCCCCCTACCCCTCCCAAAGATAGTATCTGACCACAAAATCTACGAAAATCGGTCAACGGGGTTCTGTGTATAAGCCTAATATAGGCCAACATACATACGCACAAACATTGGTCTGACAAAAATAGTTTTAAATTAAAAAAAAAAAAAAATTGTGTTTGAGCCTCAAAACTTAAAAAAATTACCAATTTAAAAAAAAAAATTTACTGATCTGTTTATTTTCCGTTATAGCTCTATTCTTTTTCTGTTTAGCCTCCGGAACCACTGCAAGGTATTACTTCAGAGGGTGAATGATGTTGATATGTATGAATATAAATAAAGTGTGACTACACTTCATCAATACAATCATCAGTACAATCTCAGGTCACTCATTCATGAGGTGTGTGATTAATTGAAGCCCGACCACCAAAGAACACCGGTATCCACTATCTAGTATTCTAATCCGTATAATAATTACTGCTTTTATTAGGATTTGAACCTTAGAACTCTCGACTTAAAAATCAGCTGCGATGACGAGTTAACCACTAGACCAGCCCGGTGGACCCGATATATCTCTAGCAGCAAATACCGCTATACTGGGAAAGTGCAAAAGCTACTGCTTATGTAAAGTCACCGATGTTGATTAACATTTTTTTGTAAGAAAATCGGGGGTGCAACGGGATTTTATAAGCAAGAATACGTAATAAAATCAATTGAAAATAGACTGAAGCGAATCCTTGAAGTTATTAAAGTTAAAGGGTTATAAATTGTTCTGTTAATAATAATCTGTCGAGAACGACCGATGCCGGAATAGCATTACTCTCACTGCAAAGCCAAGACTCTCTCAGCCGGCCTTTTTTGTCATTTAAATTTTTAATTCTGATAATTTTTTTGCATCTCCTGAATGCATATTATTGTTTGTAATGTTTAGTGGTGTTACTTATTTCCGGAATCTTGTTTGATAAAAATAAATTCATTCAAAACTGTTTAATTACGTTTTATATTCATTTAATTTATTTTAAAAACATTCTTCCATTTTTTTTTATTATGTTTATAAATCGTTAATATTTAAGAGAAAAATTAAAGAACAGTATTATAGGACCATTTTATTTCTTAACTTAAAGAAAAATCCAAGTTGTAATTTTAGAATTAGCTTTGAATTTTACTTCCTCCACTAGTACCCTAATTTCAAAATGTTACATAGATAAATGATATCTTTACTTTTACTTCTAGTTTTCTTTATCTTCCTTTTCCAGGATTAATGTTGCCGGATTATTGTTTAAATTTCGAAATAACACATCTTTTCCTTTAAGTAAAACTAATTTTTTTTCTTAAAAGTTTTTTAAACATTTTATTTCAATTTACCTTATCGAAAACTTTATGAAAATCTAAATTATTTATTTACATATGAGTTTAAATATAGGGAAAATTTGTATTTTCATAAATTAAAATTAGATATATTGATTTTTTACGGGAAAACCACTCTTTTATCATATTTATGAAGAAAAAAAAAATTAGTTAATTATTAGGATAGGTTTATTATTAACCTACCAACATTATTAATTAACCAACTGACATTATTAATTATGGATTGGTTATTTAAAAAATTAAAAATAGTAAGACCCAAAACTGTGATCTGAATTATTGATAAATTTATTTCGAATTTCTTGCTACTAATTTTTGTTTTTAACAGTAATAATTTAAAAAAATAATCTGATTTGGACACCACACGAATTCCTTGTACGAAAATCCAAAAATAATACGATTCTAAATTATAATTTTCAATTAATATTAAATAATCAGATGTCTCATCAAATCTATTCATATACACATATGTAATAATGTCTATTAGATTACATAAACACATTTTTAAAAGAACATAAAGTTTTATTCCACTAATAACTTCTGATTTTTTGTCATATTTTATTATTATTATTGATTAATTATTTATTGTAAAACTTTTTTATCATCACGGGTTAATAATTATTAATAAATAAATATATTTAAATAAAAAAAAAGGAGATGAAAAGTTGAAGTATTCGAACCTATGGACCTTCTCTTGTAAGATGCAAATATTTCAGTAATTAAAACTTTATTTGGCTCTAACTCGAATGAACCAATGAAATTAAGTACCACTTATGATATATCGTTGAAGCTCTCAATGAGGGGGATTACTGCAGTTAAGAAAAATTCCAAAATCGAAATGTATTTGGATTTTGGGATTTTTTGGACACTTTTGGTTCAATCAATTGCCATCAAAAGAGGAGGGGCACAACAAGATGTTACAACAATCATAAATCCAAAATTTCGGCTAATCGTTTTTGAGTTATGCGACATACGTACAGACGTTACACCGATACTAGTGCAAATGGATTCAGGGTTGGTCAAAACGGATATTTCCGTTGAAATTAGAAAACCGAAATTTTTCGCGATCACAATACTTTCTTTACATCATTTTACTTCCTTTACGTCATTTTATTGTTGGTCCTTGCCAAGAGGCACGGACCAACAATAAAATGACGGAATCTCGGTCCCTACCGTTGGGCTGGGCCGTAGAGAAAAATCAGAGCTGTTGCTGCTGCTTCTGTCGGCTCAGAAGTAACAGTTGCGATGCAGCCACTGGAGGAAGTGGATGTGCATGTCCTGGACTCTCGAGATGGCGTGTCTCCGGTATTGAATCGTCCTGAGGCAATGAAAGCTCTCCGGGACTTGTTTGAAGCGGTAGAACGGTTATATGAGCTGGTTTAGGAATACTAAGCTACTGCCAAGATGGTCAACCATCACACTGAGATCTATAAATGTAGGGTGGCTAAGTCTCCAATACGTCGTTCTACTCCTGCTGAACCGGCGAGCGGCACGGTAGTTGTACGATTGGCCGGCTGTCTTACTCCGACTTGGTAAAGCAGGTAAAACAGTCAGTTTCCAATCAAGAAGTTGGTGACATACTGTCTCTTCGGAAAGTTGAAAATGGGGAATTGCGGATTCGTGTACGAGGAGGGAAAAAGCTGCGGCTCTTAAAGAAGTTATCCGCGGTAAGAAATCTGAACTTCATGTTGACCTGCAATCGCGTGGGAGCCGATGCACTGTGATCCACATCCATGACCTGAGGAGACAACCACACAAGAAGAAATGACAGAGGCTGTGAGAGGGATAGTAGGGGCGGAAACAACTTTTCGAGTTTCTTTTTTGCGCCCTGCCTTTGGCCTAGCTCAAAATTCCACAGTTATCACATCCTACGACGCAGCCAAAAAACTAGTAGCGAGCGACTGAAAGTAGGATGGGTTCATTGTCGGGTACGGATACGTGAACAGGTGGACCGCTGTTTCAGATGTTGGGGATTGGGACATATGTCGGCGGTTTGTCAGGGTCCTGGCTGCACGAATAAGTGTTTTAATTTCGGTCAGGATGGCCATCATCGGCACCACTGTACCAGCCCCCCCCCCGTGTCACTTATGGTTGGGAAGGCCACATACTACATGGATGCCCTATTCTTAAATGAAATTTCTCCAGTTAAATGTAAGAAGTCCAATATGTCCGTATTTTGTGTCTTTGTACTCGTGTTTCATGTATTTATTTGTTTGTGTTGCATAATTCTTCACTATCTGTACATCTATCTTTTCTTTCCGTGTATTTGTAAGTTTCAATGTGCTCGTTTTTTTCATGAATGCTTGTAGTACAATTTTCTGGTCTGTTTTATCACCTAATTTTTATTTGTTTATTTCTTGTGTTCATGGGTGTTATTTCTGCACGTGTGTTCCTATATTTCATATCTGTTTATTCTGTTTCTGTGGATCACGATCCTTATTAGCTCGTGACTTTGTTGGTTATATGATGCACATACAACTTGTGCCTTTCTGTTTCTCTTCCTTTCTGCCGATACCGTTGCATGTGGGCAGTTGTTACTGTTCCAGCGAGCAACTGTTACTGCCTATGTCATGTCTATCTGTACAATAACAGCCGATTGCGTGGTGTAGGGTAGGGGACAGCTTCTAGTGGAGCTGCCGTCCGTTGGTGCTTGCACCGATATGCGGCAGCGATGAAACTCGGGGACTCTCTTACCGGATGCCGGAGGTGTAAATTAAAAACGAAGTCCCGGTGTAGTCCTCTCCATGGAAAGCTACATTTGAAGCAAACGGCATAAAGACCGTTGGGGTCCTGGGTTGACTGGATCGGCTCTGGCTTCCTGTCTCAGGGGTTAGAGGCAGATAGGATTAAAAGATCCGAACCGGTGGGGCTGACCTGTCGTGCTGGACATACTGCCGGTGAACGGGAAGGCCCATTAGAGTGGACAACAATACCCTCTGGGCTGAATTTATGCTTCGCTGTAGGTCCGGCCCGGGGGTGATGAAGAAAAAAAATTCTGTACAACCGAATAAATTTTTCCGATTACAAAGTTATTATTTTTTAAATTTCAAACACACATATTTTGTAAACCCAGACTTTTTTGTTAAATGTCGACTCATTTACTCAATAATTAATTACAACTATTTCTGGTGTAATTTTTTTGAAAACTATACTATGTAATCAAATCATCTGTTTATGCTAAGATATTATATTGATATATTATTATGATTATACATTATTATTATAGATTATATTTGTTAATAAACAAATATAAATATATTTTTAATAAATATTTAAAATATTTTAAGACTATTAAAATACGTTTATGTTTGAACCATATTTTTTAATTTTATTTTACGAAACAATCTGACGTATTGATAAATATAAATATATATTACAATATATGAACTTAAAAACTTTGTACCGTATTAATAAACGTTTTATTTTATTAGAGAACACTTATTTTTATATTGTCTGTAGCTGGTTTTGTCAAGTTAGGAATGATTTCATTTTCCACTTTATTCTTTATTTCATTCAAGGTCATATAAATAGTGTGAATGATTCTTAATCATTGCTAAAAGCGTATTATGTGCAATATATACATGTGACTGTGTGTGTACGTTTTACGTAGCTTAGGTTGAGGTCTTTTGTTATGTAAGTGTATATACTCTTCATAGATAAAATATGTATACATATATATCAATATTTTACCGTGTCACACCGTGGGCTTACTTTGTCATACTGGTTCTTTAAATTCAAAATCCTTTCATTGAATACATATTCAATTCATCACATGTACACAAACATAAACACGCGTGCGCGCGCACACATACACACTTGTACATTTTTAACATATACGAACTAGAAATTAGGCTAGACGATATAACGACTAGTAATCTAGTTACAAATTTTTTGTCCAGTTTGAGTGAGTGTGTGCTTTTTATTAATTATCAGTACTTATCTGTTATGATTTACTTTCGAAAAGTTTGGTCTTTCCGTACCAGTATATATTATGTTTATTAATTTATTAAGTATCTAAAATTTAAATTAATTTATTAAAATTGTCATAATAAAATTAAATTTTGTTGTAAAAAAAATAGTAATAATAAAACAGATATCTGAAGTGCTTTGCCGTTCTATTTTATAAGTAGCATTTTTTATATACATGTTTTTTTATCATATGACAGATGTTTGTAATGTAATTAAATTATTGATAATATTCAGGTGATTCACGAAGATTGTAATAAACTTTCAGACATGTTCTACTGATGAAAATATTTACTTATTACGCAACAGTTAATAATATTTTTAACCATTTAGTACAAATCAGAAATATAATAATTTATGATTATCAATCAATAACATAAGATAATTTTAAATTTATGCTGGACCCCCTCCAGCAAACAGATAAATGGTAGTGGGAAATTTACCTTCCAGAGAAATAAATTCAGAACGAAATTGAATAACAGGTAATTTTTTAAAAATAACTGCATTATGATTATTGATGCCTATTAAATTTTTTAATAAGCTGATAGTGTAATTTACATGAGCCTTGAGAGATGGTGAAATATAATTTACAATCGCACATGAATCACAAATGAAATAAATATGCCATAAAAAAAATTTTATCTTCTATAATAACTTAATTTATTTTTCCACGTAGTCATTCATTTATAAAAACCTATTTCTTCCAAAGGTGAGCCAATTTTCTCATTACTCAATAAATAATGTTCTTTATTGAGTCTTTTGGTTTTGATTATGACCTCATTTTAATTATCAGATCATCATCATCATCTTTGGTGTGATGAATATCTTTAATATCCCTGTTTAATTGGGGAAAAAATTGAAAATTTCAGAACTCCAAATTTGGTTAGTACGGGGGTAGTGGAATAGGTTCAATTTTCGGCGGTTGCATGCGTTGTATATATGGCCAAATGTTATCGTGTTGTAGAATTATCGACCTATCACGGAGGCGATACATTGTAGTTTGATCAGAATTGTGCTCTATTTAATGTTTAATTATTAAAAAAAATATATATATAAATTTTTGGTGCATTTGATTCCTATCCTCGACAGCATTTAAAACAGCAACAACTAGAAAAGCAGATAATATATCAGAGATTATAAAAAAAAATTTTTAATTCTTTAATCGGTCCCAATGGGATTCCTTTTTTAAAAACTTTCCCATATCGTCTAGATACGGTTCGATTTAAAATCTTAAAAATCCAAGTTTAAAAAACTGATAGTACAGATCTCATTAAGGCTCTCGTTTTTTGGGCAAAAAATTATTTTATTGGAGTAATTATTTTCTTGAATGAAAATGTAATGAAAATATTGGCAAACTTACTTATGAAGATATATGTACATATATCTTCCGGAAATTTCTTTAACTTTTTTATATTTTTATGACTAAAACGTTTTTGAAACGATATTTCCAAAAACCTCTCTCTCTTTGTTTAGTCTCCGGAACCACCATAAGATATTACTTCAGAGGATGAATGAAGATGATATGTATGCATGTGAATGAAGTGTAGTCTTGTACAATCTCAGGTCGAGACCACTCCTGTGAAGTGTGGTTAATTGAAACCCAAAGAAACCAAGGAACACCGGTATCCACGATCTTGTATTCAAATCCGTATAAAACTAAATACCTTTACTAGGATTTGAACCTTAGAACTATCAACTTCGAAATCAGCTGATTTGCGATGTCGTGTAAACCACTAGACTAGCGCGGTAAGCTATTTCCAAAAAACATAAATACCCAAAATTTTGCTTTCTTTTCTTTTTCTTTCATGCTGCTGCATGAACAATACAACTATATCAGGGAAAGTGATGAAAATACACGATACTTATAGAAACAATTTGCAATATTTTTAATATAAAAATAGTTTTATGCAGTTTTAAATCGATAATATAGTCTTAGTGTGAACTGTTTATGAGAAAAGTTTTGTAGTTTTTGTTTTTTTTAATCATAATTCCTTGGATAAAGGTTAAGAACGGGTGTTTTTAGAGGACAATCGATGCGTAACCTTCACCTAGCGGTTTTTCTTTTCAAATAGATTACAAGTTTTTAGTAAATACGGTAATATTTTTATTGTTAAAATAAAAAAAAAATAAATGTTTTATTAATATCTTGAATATTTATTTATTTTTTAGTAAAATGTAATAAAACGAAATTTCACGACAATTTTTATTTATTATAAAATAGAATATTGAGATACGAATAAATTTTATTTATTTATTTTAAAAAAAAGTTATTTTAAACGTTGAATAAAATTTATAAGAATTAACCGATATAAATTCACTTAGCTTTTAGTACAATAAATTTAATTTGTTTCATATACACGAGATACGATATAATTGAGTGGCGTTTGTTGTTCGCTGCTCTTTTCGTTTATTTATTATACTCTATTAACTCATCGGTTCATCTGAAAATAAAAGAAAAATAACAATTTGAAAATGAACAGATCTCTTTATAAATAGGATAGGTACATGAAAAACATATAATAATAAATATACCCTTAATACTGCAGTTTTTTTTCTGTTGTGTTAGTATGTTAAAAGTGTTGTTTGTAAAATTTCCGTATATTTTAACGTGTGTTATAGAAATAGCGGAACATATAACGTCTGCGCAAACGCGGTTTTCATTTACCCCAATTGTATAAAATTGAATTATGTTTATTATAAACAATTATTTAAGTGTATTAAAAAACAGTACAATTATCGCTTGTCATATAACGTACGCGCCGTATGATTTATAATCGTAAAATTCAGCATAAAATACTACTGCAATATCATAATAATATTATATATAATTAAATTTATTACAACAGTAATACAATATATAAATTATGAATTGTGGAACCATTAAATTTCGAGATATAAATTTAATTAAAATGATTTAAAATTCAGTAATCTATTATTTAATAACACATAATAATTAATATTTTTCAATTAAAAAAAAAGTCTATCTCCGTAGCAGAATTATTGGGTCTCTGCCTTTTATCCAAGAGTTCTGGATTCGAGTCCCGGTCAGTCATAGCAATTTTTTTACACCTATAAAAATTTATTTCATTACCATTCATCGCCAGCTCTTTCAGGATGTCAACCAGACTAGAACACAATATGTAGGAATTAATTGAATTTTAATTGATTTTTAGGAATTGATTTTGGCGTTTTCGGTGAATTATAAACGTTCATCACATCAATTCATTGTTTCAATGGAACAGATTTTGTTGATATTTAATTTGTCAATAAGCCGGCCTCCGTGGCGCGCGTGGTAGCTTCTCGGCCTTTCATACCGGAGGTCCTAGGTTCGAATCTCGGTCAGGCATGGCATTTTCACACACGTTACAAATCGATCATCTCGTCCTCTGAAGATGTACCTAACGGTGATTCCGGAGGTTAAGAAGAAAAAAAAATTTGTCAACAAAATGAATTTCTATTATTTATAATGAAAATTTTTTGTTGTAAACCAATGTATTTTTTTTTTGTATTTGTTCAT
The DNA here is from genome assembly GCA_010016005.3 of Zanna intricata. NCBI lineage: Eukaryota > Metazoa > Arthropoda > Insecta > Hemiptera > Fulgoridae > Zanna > Zanna intricata. The sequence continues at coordinate 18,119 of JAAAKQ030510324.1, forward strand.
GTTACATCATTAGCTCTAACACCTTGTGGTTCGTCGATTTTTTTTTTTGAGGTATGAAAAAAAATGTGTAAAATGGGCAGGATACATGCTGTAAAAATGGATCGAATTATATTTTTCAATTCTATTTCTGGTAACAAGTTTTCACCTATTTTAATAGAAATATGTTATTATTTACTTTTTCAGCTACAGCTCTATTGTAATGCTCTAATGGCTATAGCCGTTAGTAGTATTTATAGCAAAGGTATAAATGAAAAGAATAGCGATCGACCAAAATTTTGGTCAATTGGGATTTTTGAAAATATCTAATTTTTCAAGATTCCCTCTTAGTCTAAAATAAAAAAATAAATAAATAAAAACTCCAGATAGTACATTTCTTTGTATTTTGATTAATATTTCCAAATAGCTCAATATAAATCTTTTGAAAATGCCTCAAAAAATTTCTATTTATCGGGTATTGATAGCATTAAATTTTTGACAGAATTAAAAAACTGAGACAGGTAGTATCGTTATTTTTAATCGTTTACTTTCTGTCGAAAACTAACCTTTAGCAGGATGAAACTTAAGTATGTAAAGTTCAGAAATATTAAATCACCCTTTTACATCGAAAACCTGTAGCCAAAAAAGTTGAACTATGGCAAAAATGTTTGGCTAATCCCAAGATTTGGGATTTTGGACCGCATCGATAAAGAGGTATCGATGTATATATATATATTTTTTTTTAGTGAACGGTAATTTTTTTAGCCTTGATGAATGACACTGCTTCAAATCGGGGCCATTTATTAAAGTAAATAATTACTCCAAATGAAACTTCAAGCCCAAAAAAACAATGGGCCTTAATCGAACCTTTCTTAAAATATTATTCTTCTAAATTTTTATTTTTAACTGAAAACTCAACTATCTAGTATTAACAAGGTGGAGGTCCTTATCAGACCCGCTTATGAATTAAAAGAATATTTTTGAATTTTTTATAACTTCTACTGCTAATGTTGTGTCTGTTTTTAAAAATTGTATATGAGGTAGCTGTTGATTAACGGATTAAAATGGGATCCAAATTTTTTTACAAAGATTAAAATTTAATTTTTCTTAATTAAACTTCTAAATACAGTATAATTTTGATGACTAAAGAGGTATATTTGATTAAAGAGGTGACATGTCAGGCCCAAATTTGTTTACCGAGAATTTTGATCGTTAACGCAGTTCTACTTTAAATATTCTATAATTAATTAATATTTAGAAATTCTAAGGTGCATTATTATTGAAATAGAAATCTGTTTAGGCCAAAACTGGGAAAGTTATGCAATCTTTTGCCCGTTTTTTTATATTATTATTATTTTTTAAAAATTAAAATATTGTATTATTTGTGTCCATTTTATTCAGACATTTTCTGTAGTATGAATATATATATATATATATATAGTTACAATGTGCTAAGTTACTGAATTTCGAGTTCTAAGGTTCAAATCCTATAAATCAGTCTAAAGTGAAAAAAATGTCTATTTTATTTATATTTTTAACAATTAATCAATAAATCTCATAAAACCTTATTTTTCAATTTTTCGTGTGTTTTGTGTGTGTGTGTGTGTGTGTGTGTGTGTGTGTGTGTGTGTGTG
>JAAAKQ030510346.1:0-33460 GCA_010016005.3 Zanna intricata
GGTTCTCAAATGGGTTTTATTTTTACCTAAAATTTATATATGCCTAAAAAGATATAATGCTCTTACAGAAAAAAAAATCGTTCGATACCTGAGGAGAAGATTCCTGGGATCTCTTGAATTTTCAAGGTAATCTTACTTTGAATATCACATAAGGAGTATGTATCATTACGATATTATAAGCGAATTGTAAGCGATGAGGATGATGACAAAATTTAGAAATATTAACAAACCTTCTACGAAGGCAGTATAATTTTTTCATTAAAAATCTTTCGCGTAAGTTGTCTAGAAAAAATTTACAAAGGGACCATTAGAGGAACGTCAACTAAAAGAAAAAAATAATTATTGAAATCAGTCCATTTAACGAAGCAAAATGTTTTAATACCAAACAGAAATTTTGTATTCAAATTTATTGCAACTAGAAAGTATACAAAGGTCGACTTTCCTTTCTAGTACCCGCTGGAGCAATCTAATTATGTAATTATGTATTAATATTTTGATTATTATACTACTGAAAAACTTGTTTTCAATTATTTTTTTATTTTTTTGTATAAAATCCTTGTAATCATTTTATACTGTAGAATAAATGTTTGAACCTATAAGGTATTACAGCATTACACACTTGTACTATATAAACCGGGGGTATGGACAATCATTCTTAAGATTGTTGTAGTTTTGTTAATATTTTTTTAACAAAATTTCATTTATTTATTCTCTATTTTGAAATTTTCGTGCCTGATTTCAAAACGAGAATACATTTAAAATTACTCAGCTGTTGCAAATAATTTCACAATAATTTAAATAATAATTATAAAAATAATTCAAATAAAAATTAAGGAGGTTTAAAGTTTCAGGTTTAATGTTAGGTATTTTTTCTATTTTGGACAAAAACATTTAACCGGATATTTTGTATTATTGAAATGATCATGTGTGTTAAAAGTTTTTTTTAATTTATTTTTTATTACTTAGATTGGTTAATTTTTAGTTTAATTCCGGTAATTTTGTTATTAAATTACTGGTTTTTTCTTATTGATTCTGGACGTAATTTTTGTTTCTTTTGGAGCCCCATTTGATCTACTTTTTTTTTTTTATCTCTAACTGTTAATGACGTTTAGCCATCGGGTAGCCTATATGTTGTATATATTACTTTCAATAATGATTTCAGCGTTCCAATTTCGTTTTTTCTTTCACATAGTTCTATACCCGTATTACAGCTTTATAAGTTACGATTAATCAAACAAAAAAAATTCTTAAAATAACAAAAAGCTCTCATTTTAATTATTCTTTACAATTATAATAATATGTGTAAAATAATCTAATATCGTTAAATGTCTAATTTTAATTTATGACTTGGTTTGTAAACTTGTAAATTTTTCAGCTAAGGGATTTTGCGTGTTTTGTTTTATAAAAAATCGAAGTTGTATTACATTTCTAACATTACTACTACTATTACTCATAATGTTTCTTTCCTGTGGTTAGCATCAATATAACTCATTTTAAATATAATAAAAGTCGGAAAACATTCATTAAATTTAATTAGTTTGCGAATAATGTTTATTAATTACAATGGCATTAATTAGTGTCACAGTAGTCTTCGTTGACTTATCTAAAAACAGGTTTTAAATTTGGAAATTAAGAATAAAAAATAAAGATTTAACTAGAAAATGTACTCTCGCGAGAATTATTTTGAAGAAAATACATATAAATTTCTACGTCAAAAGTGTATATTCCGATTATTTCTCAGAAATATCTTGCTTAAATTAATTTACAATGGCGATATTGCTTCTTTTGTTGTTATTTCGTTACTTCTACTTACAAATTATTTTTATTAGAGTCAATCATAATCACCACCCACTAACATAATTCGTAAGAAGGTTTACGCGAAAAACTTTTATTTAGTATTTTTTATGTCGGTCCAAAAAGGAGATTATGTACTGTGAAAATGAATAATCTTTCAATTTCATTCATTTAAAATTTTAAGCGATTTTCCACGATTTTTTTTTAATAATTTAGGGTAAAATTAAAGCGCACAGAGTGTACAAATATTTTAACGACTTTGATCGCTGCAAAGTTTACCCGATTCTCATCGCTCGATTTATTCAGCCAAATAAATTTTCTTTCTCTTTTCTTTTAATTTCTTTTCTTTCTTGTATTTGGTTTTTCTATTTTAACTCTCCAACTTTACGAAGAGTTATTGCTGAGTAATTCCCGAAAATCAGTCCGATGAACGTCATTCGTTTTGTTAGTTCTTAATATTGATACGTGAACTTTTATAAGTATGTAGATTCCTTCTTTACAGACTATAACTTTATATTTCAGTCGTATTTGATTCGTTTATTACTTTAATAACGTTTGTGTTTCATTTGCAAACATCACATAAAAGGTTAATCCTATAATATTGCGTGTAAAAATACACCTGCAGGTAAAAATTATTTGTGTGCTGTAATAATGGACTTACAAAATTACGCTTACGTATATTATTGTTGAAATTAAAAGTTGCCGATTCACTATTTTTTTCATGTTTGTCCAATGATTTGTGAATTTAAGGTTGTTTTGATTACGTCACAAGTTATAGCCGGGATTCAATAAATATTGAATGGATTAAAGAAAAGGGTGTAGGAAAGTAGAGGTGATGGTTTAGTGAATCGGTGGGGATAGGGTGGGGAATATGTAGGTCTCCGGTGTATAATCATTATTATCACTGGACGACAGCGTGCCGTGTAGTGAAAGGCAAAGTCTTCGGTAGAGGTGGTGAGGCGGGTTAGCCGAACGCCTGCCTAGCTTAGGTCGGTTGCCTAGCTCGAGCCAACCATGCCGATACTTCTTAGCCTTCAATCCAGTGACCGGCATAGGTCATTGGCCTTTACTGACTTTCACAGCCTGAAGCGCTCGACTCCGGTCCTTTTTACCATTCGCCAGTATTAGTTTGCTTTGCAAAACAATCTTTTTTTTTTATTTATGTCTTTATGATTTTTTATCGTTTTATCATTTCTATGATTACCGTCCATTTTTAGCAGTAAAACATAAATACAGCGAATTACCATAAGGAATATTTGCTAAAAAATAAATAATGACTATTTACTTTTAAGGTAGACGTGTTTAAAATTATACTGTTTACTGACTTTTCTAAAAAACTGAATTATTTTCCAACTCTTAAGTTTCCGAAACATTTAATAATATTGTGAAAACAAATCAATCCTAATATGAAAGGAAAATTACATTTTATATCGACTATCATCAAAATTTGGCTTTCACGCAGTATTTTTAGCTGCATTAGAGATATCTGCATCGTTATTATTTGTTTTAATTACTTTCTTAAAAAAAAAAGTAGATAAATTTCTTCTTAACTGAAATAAAATAGTAGTAATTCAGTAGATGTAAAAAAACTAAATTATGTAGTAGTAACTTTTATTTTTAATTTATATTGCATAAAGGTTTTCATGAATCATATTAAAGCGTAAACTGCGCACATCTGAATATTACATTGCGAGATGCCCTGCTTATGTTGGCCTCCAGATTTTATGTTATAATAACTTATCTTAAAATATCTACAATTAATCGATGCGTTTATAATGAAATTAAGAAATATTCTGAGAAATTTACTTGAGTTTAAAAAATCATCCTCGAGTAATGTTCAGGTTTCAACGTTACTTTTAAAATTAGTTGCAAGTTATTTTGTTGAATAGTATAACGAAACCCTTTGAAATTAATAAATACTAATTGACTAAGTAGTTTTTCTTAAGACTTTTCGGAGCTATTTACCGGTAGAGTACTGTTGTTAATACCCAACCCCGTCTTAAAAAGATTAAGAAAATCTCATAAGTATATGATCAATCTATCTATTCTATATATGTTGTTTTTCTTTTAAATGGACAAATAATGAAACATACAAAGCAACATATATAATACTTTGCTTCTGTCAAATTTTGTATTTTGGTGTCCGCGTTTTTTTACGAATAAATTTTTTAAGATTATCGTTTGTTTGTTCTGTTTATTTTATTATTTTCTTTCTATTCTAAGGATTATTAAAAAAATGTAATAGTTCTCGGCATACTTCATTGCATACTTCCTTGTTAACAACAAATTCGTCATGTTAACATTTTTAAACCTTGCTTCAGTATCTTTACTGTAATGCTGTTGTGGATTGTGTACTTATATTAAAATTACCATCATAAGGATGATGTGTTATGAACGAAGTACAAATCACTCGTGGAAAAATATATTTAAATACTTTTTTATTTTCACATTTAAGACACGTTTGTTTGTGTTGTTTAATGAAATTGTAACATAAAAATTGTTATTGAATGGTAGTATTTCTTGTTCGTAGTTTTATCATTATTTATTTTAATATTAAATATTGTTATACTGTGATAATGTTTTATACAGTCAGTATTTTATTTTCAAGGACGAAATTTATGTGAAGGCTTTCCTGTGATTGAATAACCCGAGGTGGAATAAACTTGTGCGTTCATGTTTATTTTGTAGTTTTAGCGGAAAACTAAAAGTGTTTTACTTATATTCTTTCGTTTCCGATAATTTAAAAGTTTAGCATTAATTTTTCTGATTGCTATTTACTCGAGTACTTAATTTTTTTCTCATACTGCTTTAATGACATTACATTTTATAACTTCATTAAACTTTCCTTCATTCTGTTCTGTAGTGATACAATGTTTTAAAATCAAATTATCATTATTTTTTTTTTTTTACTTATTTTTTGTTTTATAAACACTGTCATTGAATTTAGGTTGACGATTTCAATGTTTAGTAGATGACGACTAACGCCATCTACTCAATAAAACTTAAACTAAGAGAATAAGATTAACTGTTAATAGTACACTTTTACGTTTAAAACAACTAATTTTGTTTTTCTTGGAATTATTTAATTATCATAGTTAATATTTCTTGTCAAGTAGTTGATGTATGGATAATTATTTTATTTTATTGTCATATGTTTTGTATTTTATTATCATATAAAGTATATATAAATATATATTTATGATTCATGAAATATATTTAGTTATCTTTTAATTGCTTGGAAAGTTTGGTTTTAATAGCTTGTAAAATATTGTTTTTTTTTTCCTTTTTTCCTTCAGTTATTTGATTGGTTTGATGCAGCTCTTCAAGATTACCTATATAGTCCAGTCACTTCATTTCGATATACCTCCTACATCTTATGTCCCTAATAATTGTTTTACATATTACAAATGTTACCTGCTGCACAATTTTTCCCATCTACCTGTCCCTTCAATATCAAAACCACTATTCCAGGATGCCTTAATATCTGACCTATAAGTCTGTCTCTTCTTTTAACTATATTTTTCCAAATGCTTCTATTTTCATTGATTTGCTGCAAAATTTCTTCATTTATCACTTTATCTACCTTTCTCTTTTATTCTTCTGTTTAGCCTTCGGAACTACAGTAAGGTATTACTTCAGAGGATGAATAAGGATATGTATGAATGTGAATGATCTGCAATCTCAGGTCAACCACTCCTGAGAAGTGTGGTTAATTGAAATCCAACCACCAAATAACACCGGTATCCATGATCTAGTATTCAAATCTGTATAAAAATAACCATCTTTATTAGGATTTGAACCTTAGAACTCTCAAATTCGAAATCAGCTGATTTGCGATATCGCGTTAAACATTAGACCAGCTCAGTGAGCACTTTATCTACCTATCTGATTTTATCATTCTCCTACAGCATCACATTTCAAAAGCTTCTAATCTTTTCTCCTCCTTTAGTAATTCTACTTCCCAAATAACAACATTCTTCTAACTCTATAATATTTTCTCTTCTTACTTTTTTATTCAGTGGTCCATCTACATTATTTCTACTGCCTTTCATTACTTTGGTTTTATTCTTGTTTATTTTCATGCAGTAGTTCTTGCGTAGGACTCCATCCTTGCCATTCATTATTGCTTCTCAATATTTTTTTAATCTCAGCTAGATTACTATATCATTAGAAAATCATAGCATCTTTATCTTTTCACCTTGTGCTGTTACTCCAGATCCAAACTGTTCTTTAACATCACTAACTGCTAGTTCTATGTGCAGATTAAAAAGTAACAGAGATAGGAAACATCCTTGTTAGACCTTTTTTATTACAGCTTCTTTCTTATGTTCTTCAATTATTACTGTTGCAGTTTGGTTCCTGTAAAAATTTAGCATTTGTTCTTCTGTCTCTGCACTTGAACCCTAAATAATTAAAATGCTGAACATTTTATTCCAATTTACATTATAATATGCATTTTTTAAATCTATAAATGGTATGTATGTTGGTTTGTTTTTCTTTAATCTTCCTTCTACTATTAATCTGAGCGCTAAAATTGCTCCCCTTGTCCCTATACTTTTCTTGTGACCAGATTGTTTTCTTTTCCTAACATTTCTTCCACTGTCCTCACAATTCTTCTAAACAGAATTCTAGTTAAGATTTTTATGCATGAGTAGACAAGCTAATTGTTCTACATTCTTCACGTTTATCTGCTCCTGCTTTATTTGGTATCATGACAAAAACACTCTTTTTGAAGTTTGACAGAACTTCTCCTTTTTCATAATTATTATACATCAGTTTGTGTGATCGATCCTATCACTTCCTAACTTGCACTGAGCAATAATTCTACCAGTATCCCATATATCCCAGGAGCCTTTCTGCCTTTCAAATCTTTTAATGCTTTTAAATTCAGATCTCAGTATTGTATCTTTCTTTTCAAACTATTTGACTTCCTCTTCTTTCTCTATAACGTCAGTTTTTAATTCGTTTCCTCTATATAACTCTTCAATGTATTCCAGCCATCTATTGACCTTTTCTTTTGTATTATAAATCAGTGTACCTTGTTTCTTTTACACGTTAGCATATTTTAAATTACGTACCACAAAATTCTCCTTAACTTTTCTAAAACACTTTTCTTTAATCCATTCTTCTTTTGCTAATTCACACTTCCTGTTCTTAATTGTTGATACTTCCTTTTACTTTCTTCATCACTAGCATTCTTATACTTTTTACATTCATCCATCAATATATCCTTGCATGATATCCAAGGATTTTTACTAGTTCTCTTTGTTCTGCCTAAGTTTGCTTGTGCTGATTTAAGAATTTCCCTTTTAACATTCTCCCATTCTTCTTCTATATTTTCTATTGTATTGTTTTTACTCAGACCTCTTGCAATGTCCTCCTTATAAATCTTTGTTATTTCTTCTTTCTCAAGCTTCTCTAAATTCCACTGATTCATTTGACACCTTTTCTTCCGATTTTTAAGCCCCAATCTACATTTCATTATCACTAATTTATGGTCACTATCAATGTCTGCTCCAGGATATCCATTGCAGATCGTGGATACCGATGTTCTTTGGTGGTTTGGTGGTTGGGTTTCAATTAACCACACTTCTCAGGAGTGGTCGACCTAAGATTGTACAAGACTACACTTCATTCACATCATCCTCATTCATCCTCTGAAGTAATACCTTACAGTAGTTCCGGAGGCTAAACAGATAAAGAGAGAGGATATGCATTGCAGTCGACGAGTTGATTTCCAAATATTGATACAATCTGTCTGATACCTTGCAGTATCACCAGGCTTTTTTCATGTATATATTCTTCTGTTATAATTTTTATACTGGGTATTGGCAATTACTAAATTATGTGCAAAACTCAATAAGTCAGTCCCCTGTTTCATTCCTTTTGCCCAGCCTGTATTCACCCACGATATTTCCTTCTTTGCCTTTTCTAATGCTTGCATTCCAATCTCCAACTATTATTAAATTTTCATCCCCTTCTATGTATTTAATTGCTTCATAAATTTCTTTGTATACACAGTCTACCTCACCATCTTCATGGGTTTTTGTAGGCATATAGATGTTAACAATTGTTGTTGGCTTAGGTTTTGATTTTATCCTGATTACAGTGATCCTATTGCTAATTTTTTTTAATTCTCTACTCTCTTTCCTATCTTCTTGTTCAATAACAAAACCTACTCCTGCCTTTATTTGACACCGAGTTAATCATTCTAGAATTGATTAACAACCAAAAGTTGTTTCCTCTTCTCACCAAACGTCACTAATTCCTTCTACTTCTATATTTAACCTATCTATTTTGCTCTTTAAATTTTCTAACCTACCAACCTTTTATAGACTTCTAACATTCTACACTCCAACTCATAGAATGTTATTTTTTAATTTACTGGTTACCACTTGACTGGTTTACCTCTGGAATATTTTACCAAGGAAGATGCCTCCATCTTTGTTACATGAAAATGTAGAGCTACATTTTCTTGGGAAAAAAACAAATGTAGTTTTCCATTGCTTTTAGCTGCGCAGTACTCAGAAGATTGAGTGATGTTGATATGGTCGTTTAAGTCCTCCTGTCCTGTGCAACTATTGAAAGTGCTGCTGCTCTTTTTCAGTTATCATTCGTTAGTCTGGCTCTCAATAGATACCTCTCAGATGTGGTTGCACCTTCAATCCAGCTACTCTGTATCACTGAGCAGTCAAGCCCCCTCAGCATCAGCAAGGTCTCATAATTCAAAGAGAGAGAAATATTGTTTAAAGGTTTTAAAACTGTAAAATTTTCATCTAAAACTTCTGTTAAATAAAAAAATCTTTTTGAAAAAATGTTCATTCTCAAAAATTAATGAACATGTTACAAATTAGAAATATTCAGTTATTCTTAATGACCTCAAAACATTTATTGCTTAAAAACTCTTTTTTTCTCCAAAAACTTTGTTACTTGCAAAATGATTAAAAAGAATTTAGTTGTTAAATAAGAATATTAAGATGAATTTTGGATTCATGAAATACTGGGTTTTAAAAATTGAGTTTTGTTTTTAATTTATTGACAGTACTGTTTATTATGAGGTGAAAGTTAGAAAAGCTTCACTTGTGTTTGAATCAACTTATAATCCATGTTATTATTCTTCAGAGACTGTCACTGTGGTGAAGTTCTTGCATGTGGTGATGGTGGTGTTTCAAGGGAATTTTAAAACCCACCATTGAATCCACCTTTGCAAACCATTGGGCAAACAACAGTGTAGCAGTCTGAAAATCTTAACAATGAATAACAAAGGACACAAATTAGACAAACTGAGCAATTTTACTTATAAAAACATAATTTAAATCATACATAGTCTTTGACCTCATCACTAACAAAAAGAAAAATCCAATTACCAATGCCAAATCCAACACCCCTGCAACACAAAGCACTCCAACTGAATTATGTAAAGAAGTTTTGTATAAAGCAATAGCTAGCTCAGATAAAGTAAAGCTTTTATAATGTTTATCTTAAGTAGAGTGCAGAGTAGTTGATTTTGAGTTTATTCCACATCGGGTAAGTATACAACAAACTTGTATTTTTTTTGTTTTTTTCCTTTAAAGTTATATCCCTCTCTGAAATGAAATGAGAAAACTTTTAATAAATAATTGTAATTTTAATATGTGATTAAATTTTATAAATAAAGATCAAAACAATCACAATAACTGGTATCGACTTATTTGATGTGAAAAATGATATGGTTATCCACTTAGAACAAATTAGCAGTTTTAGGATTATGTCTGAAATCAGTACAGCTTACAATTAATTTCAAATCTTACATTAAAAAACACGTCAACTGTGTGATGTGAATAACTTTTCTTTTGTGTGTCAAGTAAAGTCTTAAAAAACAAAATTAATTTAATAAGATGAGTAATTTTAATAACTATGATTTTCCTAGCCGAAACTTTTAGATGTGAAATGTTTAAAGTAATTTATCGATTTAGTTAAAACAACTGATTTTGTACAACTGCAATTTATATTGTCATTTTAAACTTAAATAATAATAAATTTTAATGGTGCTTTATTGAATTTTTACCAGCTAATGACCCATAACATTTTTAATTACAGTAAAATCTCCAATACCTCACTCTTTAATTAATTATCTTCTATAATTTGTCACCCATGATAATTTAATTATTGAATTATTGCTTTTTTTATTATAATCGCCCTTGTACTTAAAAATAAAAAGTTTGTTTCATTTATTCTTTCCTTTGAATGTTTTTTTTTTCTGATAACAAACTTATTTTAGCAAAGTAATGCTGGCTAATATTGTTTTTATATTTAATTTTGTATTTATTATTTATTTTTTTAACTAATATTGTTGACATTTAAATTAACATAGTATTTAATAAAATAGCATCTATTTTTAAGAGCACATACTTGCATCAAATACAAATATTTAAGATCATAATTATAATAAATAAATCTAAATATGAAGGTGGGCTGATAAGTTTCTGGCCCGATAAAGAAAACAACCATTTTTTGGGTTTTCTTCTTTTCTTTTTTTCAAATACAATCTCCACAAGCACTAATAGGTTTTTCATACCAGTGCTCTTATTTAGTTATACTTTCTTATAATGTGATGTGTCAAGCTCTTCAAAATACTCATTTACAGTATCAATAACTTCCTTGTTGCTTTTAAATCATTGTCCACCAAGCCTTCTTTATGAGGTTAGGAAATATATGTCATCGCTTGTTGCTTAATCTGATGATTAAGGAGTGGATGAGTAATCGGTGGATTATGTAATTAAAACTTTAATTCGTTGATTTTAGCAATGATTGACATATGTGCTGGTGCTTTGTCATGGTGAAACAAGATTTTTTTTTTGCAACTTCACCTTTTTTTAACTTCCCATCTTTTTTTTAACTTCACCATTTAATTGCTGCAATAAACTTGTCTAGTACTTGACATTGATAATTTTACGCTTTTCAAAATAACTAATAAAGACAATCCCTTTTGCATCCCAAACAACAGTTGCCACAACCTTGTTGGGTGAAAAAGGTTGTCTTTGCCTACTTTGGGGTTGGTTCATCTGTTTCTGTCCATTGTTTTGAGTGTTGTTTGCTTTCAGGAGTATAGAGGTAGACTCAAGTCTTATCCATATTTATGAACTGACAAAAAATTCACTGGGGTTCTGCTTGCAGAGTACCAAATTCTCAGTTGAAGCAGTTTTCTGTAGTAAATTTTACTTGAGCATTAGGAAAAGCGGCACCTACCTCACGCAGAGCTTCTCCATGTCAAAGAATTATGTAAAATATAACCTACACATTCTTTTGATATTTTAACACCCTCAACTACCTCATACACTTTTAATCTGCAGCCTTCCAGCATGATTTTATAGATCTTCTATCATTTTGGATGTCATCACCTCAGCCCGGATCGTAGTTTGTCCTCATTGCTCTTATGATCTTTTTTAAATTCAGAAACCCACTGTTTAATTGTTGAATCTGATGGAGAAGAGTCTTCTAGTGTTAGAGACCATTTCTTGTTTGATTTGACTTATCAGCCCAACCTCGTATAATTAGGACTGATAGCATGTAAGGAAAATATAAGGCAAGACATTACTGACGCAGAAAATAACATTTTAAGTGAAAAATATATTGATAATTAAGCTCAAGATTAGATAGAATTTTGAATAAACTGTAGAGAAAGAATGAGTTTTGCCCCAAAAACTGATATAACTTAACAGAAGTCAAAATGTTCAGAAAATGTGCCTGTGGTATAAGAGAAAAAAGAACTGAATTGATGAAGTTTAATTCCGTAATTTTTATAGCTGTTACAGATGTTGTTCAAAAATTAGAATGAAACACAAAACATTGTTAAACTTGTGAGCAATTTTTTATGCGTTTCCTTATTGTAATGGTTTTATGTGTTGTTTTTAGTATATTTGCCACATGTTTACAATTTTGATTTTGGCTTAAAGTCCAGTTTCTACTTTGTTCATTCAGCTGTAAAAAAAAAAGTAAATAAACACCATCTTCTTTCTGTATTAGTCTAATTTTTTTTCTTCAAGATTATAATTAAATTACGTTACTCATTACTCACTAGAAAGTTTTTTTCTAAAATGTGTTATAACTACATGCAAGTATAATATTATGACATAAATTACATAAGTTGTCTTTCCCCCCCCCCATTTCATCACTCTTTCAGCCACTAAATGGTGTTATTATTTTTTTTATTACAAAAGCAGTATATAGATCCTTATCTAAAATTCTGTCTTTCATTAGGTTCAATATTGAATAATGATCAGTAAACTGCTTCTGCATAAAATTACTTTGTTTCAAATTTGATGAAACTATGATATAAGAACAGAATAATTACAGATGTGATGGAAAGGGAACTCTGCTACCATATTAACTTTTTTTGATCAAGTATGTAATGACTGTAAATATTTATCAAGCAGAATCTGTGTGCACGAGAGTGTGTTTTTGATTATACATTCTACTGTAATGAAATTTGTGATTATGGTATTATATGACTATTTTATTACAGTACATAAATTTACCTCAGTTACTTTTCATTGGCTAAATGTTATCACTGTAATTCTTTTTCATTATGTATTATCACATTTACAAATGGTACAATCCTGTGATAAGATACCATTAGTAAGAAATAAGTTATTCTTTTTTTTTGCATGAATTAAACAGAATTAAATTAATTAAATATAATTAATATCATTTATATGTTGATTACGCCGTCTGCTTAAAAATAATATTTTATTTACTTTTTAGGTTTTTGTTTTCATTAATACTTTTTTATCTTGCCAAAATTAAGTTATCCTATAATATTTCTTTTTGAGTTGATTTTTTTTATAAACTTAATCACTTTCAAAGAGTGAATTTAAAGTAATGTTTCGGCAGTAATGTTAGTAGAATTCTTTTTTACAAATTTTAAGTGATTTATTTAAAGTTGATACTGAAGTTGAGAGTTTATCCTTTGAATTGAAAGAGGTTCCTTAACTCTGTAATAGAGTTGTGAGGTGATGTCTTAGTTGGAATAAATATTTCTACCCTATTAATTTTTCATTCATATTTGATCTTAATACATTGTCTTCAATGATAGAACTGAATCTTCTTTTCTGGGATCATAGAATGTAAAAAATAACTTTTTATTTACTCTAATAAAATATAATAAGATTTATGTAACAAAATATTAAACAAAAATTCTGAATTAAAATAGGGACAAAAACATTGAGGTGAGATGTAATTGTCTTGTGTTTGTAGATGACATGGCTCTTTTAACTATAGAATGGTGAGAGGCTGAGACACAAATCAAAGAACTACAGAAACAAGCATCTAAACTGGAATCTAAAATCACCCTGAGAAAAGCTTATTTCATGACCAACAACATTAAGACCAAACAAAAAATCTAGAAATCAATGATCAGAATATCAAGAAAGTAGAACATTTTAAATATGTAGAATAATAGATCACTTAGAACCTACTGGAAAAGCCCGCAGTTGAATCCAGAACACAGAAGATGGAACTTGTATTCATAGGAAAAAACATTGTAGATCTGATGAATCTTCATTATTTAATTACAAGTTTTTAAATAAGACAAAGCGATATCATAAAATTCCTTTGATAAAATAAATGTCTGTTGTTACTCCTACATCCTCTGCTAAGTCTCTTTATTCTATAATTATTATACATTGGTTCTTCACCGAATTGCAAAACCTGAATTCCAAAAGGAATTGATTCTTCACCATGTGTAGGATAAATTATTCGTAATTGTTGTGACAATAGATTTTTTACAACTAATAACACGCCTTCGTGATGTAACTAAGGGTCTTAATTGCATCATGAAAAAGAGAAGCTTCAGAAGAGATAAATAAACTAATCCACAGACCTGAAACATTTCTGACAAAGAAATTTTTCTAAGCTTTTGGATACTGGATTTATGATGTAAAATAAAACTCCAATGTTAAATAAAGTTTAATTATTCTTTCTAATTAATATGTTTTGAAGAAATGCTGTTTCACCTGACCTAAAAAAAGTTGACTTATTATTTACACCACATGCATTTTATACCCAATAAAAATAAAATACTATACTCGATAGTAATTACTGATTGTAACTGGTTACATTATATATAATGTAACCAATTTTTGTAATGTCTGTATAATAAGAAAGTATGATAAATGAACATTTTAACATTTGCCTTTCATTTCTTCTAGCTAACAGGGGTTATAATTGCCGTACACTTCGTTCTTATTCATGAAAAAGTTTTGTTGTAAAGATATTGGGCATTTTGATCATGCAGAAAAAAATGTGATTGGTTTAGATATCTTCTTGAGTAGCTAAATTTTATTCAGGCTATAATGGTTTAATTTTGTAATAATAATTTTTAATATTTACCAGCTGAGTGCTGCTGATACTGTTTTGTATTATTATATGATCTTATAGAATGTTTTTTTATGTTTTCCGATTGGTTATAGAAAAACTAAACTGTATACAATCCATTGTATTTACATGTTTTTGTTGTGAACTCCAAAATATAAATAAGTAAAAATGTGGTTTTTAATGATTTACTGAAGTGAGCCCTTTGCATTTTTTAATAATAAAGAACAATTAGTAATTAATTAATTAAAAGTATAAATGTACCTAATTACTTACCGTTTTAATGGTTTAAAAACATGTTACTTTTCAGTTTAATAAAAATTTAAAATGTCAATTTGAAAAAAAAAATGTTTACACTACAAAAACAATTGTGAAAAACTTGTCAACAAATCATTTTGATCTTCAATAATGATTATAGTCCTCAACCAAATGTTCAAACTGAAGAACTTGAAGGTATTTGATGGCAAATTAACAAAATCTTAATTTTAATTGCACGATAGTGGCTCTGGTCTCATATTAATAATTTTTTTATTTATATCTTGAAGATAGATGAATAGAATTAGGGACAATGTTGTATTCAGAATTTTATTCAGTTGCACTACTGGTTGCAAACATGCAATTTAGCTATAAAAAAAAAAAATCTTTTTCACTTTCTCTTTTATATGGGAAAACAAAGTACAAAATAATGTCAATCTTTGAAGTCTAATGTTGATGAAGTCATATTGTATGTTTTTGCATGACAAAACATTATGAATTTTTGGCCTACACTTATATTCATGACATATGCATTATCCTCATCTCATAGAAAGATTTGAACACTTTTTAAGATGAAGTAAATAATACACACCATATTACTTAAGACAGAAAGCAAAATATAGAAACATACATTTTACTGTTTGATATTACTTTTGTAGTACTGATTTTAAAATAATTAAATATTCTAGTTTAGGATTAAATATCGATAACCTTAGGAATAAGACTATATGATAATGAATGACCAGATTATTATTGTAATTTTTGTTTGGTTTGTTTTGTTTTAATTTCTAAAATTATCAGATTATATTCAGAATATAATAGTGTCAAAAAGTTCATGGAACAGTTAAGTAATAATTTTAGAAATAAATTTGTCACCATTCTTGTTACGTTTTAATTCACTGAATAATTTATATTATTTTATAAATTACAAATAATATTTTAGTTTTTAACATATTATGATTTTATTAATATTATTTTAATTTTTAACATAATACATTATTATTACAGTACAACCCCATTGAACCAGACTAGATGGGATTGGACATTGTCCGGATGAATGAAAGTCCAGATAATACAGAAATGTACACTGTATGTATACTTCATCGTAATGAAAATCATTGCAGTATTAATGAAAGATTTTGAAACTAAAAATCAACTTAAAACTTAATATTATCAAATAACTCGTATAATAATTGAAATATAATATGTTAGATATAAATTCAAAATTTACTTACAGCTACATCAATGTTTATTTACTTCTAAAAAATTACTTCATAATTTTTTGCTTTAATGATGATGGTTGGTTTTTTCTGCTTGACCTTGTAAACACTTTAGGATAAGCAGTTGATAGGCAGATGTTTCATTTTGATTTTCAAAATATGACATCAGCTTTCCAAGCATATCTGTAGCTTCTCCATGAGAGATCACTTGTGATTCTTCCTTGAGGAATTCATCATCTGAACACTGGTCTGTTTTTTTGATATCTAGATTTGGATTGGAAGAACATGCTAACATGATATCATCATCGCTTAGCCACTGGTGATCTACATCCTTTTTGTAACTCATCCATTCAGCTACCAGCTATGTCTTCATCTTTGACAGCACATGAATCTTCTAAAGGATGAATAAGTTGTTTTAAGGAACTGTTGTTTATCTCAGCAGTCATCTCGGTGTTGGATTCTTATTTCATTTCTTGACACATCTTATTCTAACACTTTTTCAAAGTAGAAGCATTCATTTCATTCCATGCTGAAGCACACTTATAAATTACTGTTTGAATATTAATTTAAGTAAATGTAAAACATTTACTCCAGCATTAACATAACTAATATTCTTCAGTGGTCGAGGTTTAACCAATTTTCCTATCACAAGAAGTGGGAGCTTCAAATTGCCTGATGCATTACTGCATTAAAAGAATTGTCAGCCTTTGCTTACAAACCTTATGCCCCTTAACATCAGAGTCCAATTTTAAGGCAAGAGATTTTTTAATAGCATTTTAAAAAATAATCCCTTCTCATCAGCACTGAAAAACCTGAGGTGGTGATAAATTTTGTTCCTTTATAAATTTTTAAATATCATTTTATAATTTTCACTAGCAAATGATCCCCTGATAAACTATCCCCTGGTAAACTCTAGAACTTTCACACTGAACTTAGGCTCTCCATGGCAAGTCTTCCATTTATCTAACCAACCTGAACTTGCTGAGAATGAAGTTAACCACGTAATTTGTTATTTAAAATGAAATAAAATGTTAGATTGTAAAATGACACCTGATATAGGAATCCCATGCTCCCTCTCTTGGGTAAAGTACATAAATAAAACTTTGTACATGTCTTAGCAGTACATGAGTCACCTAACACTGAATACATACGTACTCTTAACAAGTACACTACTACAGTATGTCAAAACTGTGATACAAACTAACTGCCAACTAAATGGATACATATACAATAGGCCTATTACTGTATTTTTTTAACTTGTTTAAAAAAATACATACTATCTATTACAGTACCTACTTTATTTAAAAAAATTAAAAGTGCCTTTCCCAATATTAGTCCGGTTAATCTGGAAGTCCGGCTGAATAAGGGTCCGGTTAAATGGGGCTGTACTGTTTTATATTATTAGAGTTCTTTTATATACAAAAAAAAATTTTTATACCTAATTTTCACTAATTATTATCAAGAAGTAATGAATTTGTATTCAGTTCATTGGATCTCATCCTTTTTTCTCTTTTTTTCTTTCATTAATATCATTTGAGGATTTTTATAGCACACTACTATTTTTTAAGATGATTTGTGACATATGCATATTAAATATACAGTTGTATGTTATATGCACCATATATTGCTTCCAATTCAATTGATTTCTGTAACATTATCTTTTCTGCATTATGGTTTTGTTAGAACTGTGCATTGAATTGCATTAATTTTGATTTTTTTAATATTGATGGTGCGCACGTGCGCGTGTGAGTGATTGCTTTTTTTAAATAAATATAATCTTTTTATACTATCAAAAAAATTTTAGAAAACTATTTGTTTTTAGAGTATGAGTCTTAAGTAAACATTTGTTTTAGGTGTGTATTTACAGTATAGTAGTATAACTATAATGGTTCCAAGTGATACGAGTTTGTGTTCACGAGTAACAAAAATTGAATGAAAAATTATTGTTGGTTTTAGATAATAAAGCAATATTAGATTTTATTAAGTGTATTGATACTTTGTAGAAATAACAACATGTGATCTAAAACTTCCTTGTCATTGGCCAGGATATGGTTGAATTTTTCTTGGTAATTTAAATATTTGTTGAGAGGCTACATAACATATGCAATCCACAAGTATATGATATGTAGTCAACTAGCAGTTAAATCATAATACAGAAGGATATGTTTTCTGATGACAATAGATACTCGTGAGTAGCTCTGGTATGTCCTAACTGCAATCTACAGAAGACATTTCCTCTAAGCTAATTTTTTTACATGTTGAGTCCCATGGCAGCAAATCTTCCTGGATATGTCAGAGTTTATCTAATCTATTTACTGAAGCAGTCCAGTCACCTTGCCACTATGCTTGAAGAATGTGTTCTACAAAATTAATAAGTTGGCAATAGTAACATGAGTGATAAAAGACGGTTGACTATAAGCATTTTTAGTAGCGGAATCCACATGTCAATTACCCAAAATTCCTATGTGGCTAGGAATCCAAAAGAAACTCAGTTGTATGTTGTGATGGTTAAAACTTAGCGATAGCATTATAGATTTTGTTGATGATAAGGTTGCTAGAACACAAATCTTCTAAAACTTTAGAGTGCACTACATGAGTTGTTATAAATAAGGGCATGACGGTACTTTGGGTTAATGATATTCAAAACTTTATTGATGACATACAGTTCAGCTATGAAGACACTTGTGATACTAGGCACACTGAACGTGTAGATTCTGTCATTAATGGCAAATGCACACTCAGCAGTGTCATTCTGTTCTGACCCACTTGTATATACTAATGCATCTGGCTTTGTTTTAAAGAGAAATTGGTAAAACATTTGCTGAAAGATCATAGGAGTTTTTGATTTTTTATTATATATGGCAAGGTCAAAATTAAATTTTATGGGGTTGAATCTCCACAGAGGATATGAACAGGATAGATTGAACGGGATAGATTGGGAAAGTAGAAGGTATATTAAAATTTAAAAAATACAGTAAACACCAGATATGAACACTCATTGGTACTGTATATTGTGGATGGTCTTCATACCATTTTAGATGAGTGTTTACAAGAACTGCTTTAAAAACAGGGTAATTCTGTTGTCCTTTAAGATGGGCAGAATAAGATGCTAGCAGCTAATCCTATCTATCCTAAAGACAAAGTGGTATTACCCCCAACCCCCCTTATGATTTTTAGAGATTTTGTAGCGTATGATTTTTTGTTGAATGAAAAATTGCAACTTTAACACTCATAAGAATCTTAACCATTTCTGTAAATACTCTCCGTCATTTTTTCTTGTGTTTTTTCTATCTTTGTATGATTTTTTAGCTGAGATTCATTCTACTCCCAAATGAGGAGTCTTGATGAGTGTTCAAAAATATTTAAATACTGTATATGATGCTACATGAATTAATCAATGACAAAATTCCTCATATAAGTAAATTTTCTGCTTATTGAAAGAAATCTGATCAATCAATAAATGGAAACTATCTCTTCTCAGATCTTACACATTATTTCTACTAGTAAGTTATGATATTAGGTTGAAATTACTTTTGCTGTCAATAAATAATTTTAAGTTCTGATACTTTAAAGTGACTTTTGAGTTCTTTAAAATTATATTGAACAAATTAAATTTTTTGGCCTTGTATGTCACTGAAAATAATACCAAGGGTATTAGAATTGTTTAGACTAAAATGTTGAGTAGTTGTCTTTGGACAAGACTGAGGATTGTATTATTATAATATATTGTCTTTATATGTAAATTTTGACAGACGATTTGATCAATGTATGAACCATATATTGAGTTTTATGCAACTTGTTAATGATAAAAATTTGAGAATTGTTGTAATTATATTTTTAAAGTTGCTAAATTTTTGTTTTGTTTTCAAACCACAGTAATTAGATAAGTTAAACTTTCTATAGTAATTTCCAGATACTAGTTTTTGTGGTATCCTGCATTGTGTGTTTTGGTGGATTATATTTCATATAATATTAAATTTTATTATCTCAGTGGTCAATATGTTGATGAATTATTTGAATTTTCAAAAAATTATTACAAATGCTAACCAAGTAAAACCATATTCAAATAACATAGATTACATTTAAAACTAATAAAATTAATGAAAAAAATTAAATTTCATAAAGCATGTTTGGATTCAAAATTTAAAAATATAAAACAATTTCAAATAAAAAAACAAAAAATTTTAAAAAGTATGTTTTAATAATAGATATAGAATTTAATATCAACTAAGCAATCTAAGAAGATGCAAGTAAAATCCATACAAATTAGTTATTGAAAATTAATATGATAAGTTTAACTTAAATAATTACTGTGTTTTAGTGGTTTAAATTTCACATAATATTAAATGTTATTAACACAGTGGTTAATTAATATGTTGAATTATTTGAATATTCAAAAATATGTTTACATATATTTATTTTACTGAAATTAATTTTTAAATTTCATGTTATTCCTCTTTACTGTTATATTTAAATTCTTTTAAATAAACATCGTAGTACAGAATATTGAGATAAGATATATTTTATCTTAATTTTCATGTAAGTGCTATAATAGGATCCCGAAAGTATGGATGTGGGATCCTGCAAAAGTACTTCCAAATTAAGGGAAGATATATCTTATCTCAATATCTTTACTAGGCGATTTATTAAATTTATACAATGTTATATATTATTATATAAAATGCTTTTTTGTAGCATTTTTCAATTAAATATAAAAAAAAGAATAGTTTTCTTTAAACTTTTCAATAAGTCTATTGATTTTATTTCCATGATTAGTTTGTTATACAGATGAATACTGTTGTTGTAGGGAATAGCACAGAATAATAAGGTTTTGGAGCAGCTTAATCAGTTTGTTCTTGTCAGATAAGTGTGAGGGCATGGAAAGGGCTCCAATTTGGCATAGTTCGTTTTCATGTACAGCTAGTAAATGTATATTAAGGGAAATAGTAAAATTGTAATTCTAGAAAACTCTGGAGTTAGGAAAGTAAACTGAAAAACAAATGGGGTTAAGATAATGAATGCAGTTAAGAAGGTACTTTCCATAAACCACTAGAAGAGTGGTGCACTAGGTCATTTACTCCTTTTATTTAACATTATAAAAGATTTTTGGAACTTTAATTTAGATTGAGGGGACTACAATTACTCTAGGTCAGTGATTATAAAATATTTTAGTTCCGTGACTAAAAAAAAAAAAATATATATATATATAAAAGTAAAAATAAAATGTAATATTTCACGATCCCTAACCGCAACCTGACGAAACCTAGTTAAAACTATTTAGCTGTGTTGGTAGTGATGGGTATGCATGTATGAAGTGTATAAACATGAGCAATTCACAAGTTTTAACTTCATGTGTATGTGCTCTTTGAAATTTGGTCTGCTTGCATAATATTTGCTATCAGAGTGTCATGTTCAAAAATGCGTTAGAGATGTTTGAACATATCAGGGGGTCTCAGCAGTATAAGAGGCCTAAGGAATTACAGAACTTCAGTTTAAGTTTGAGTGCAAAGCATGTGTCTGTACCCTGATTAAAGTTTTTGAAATCATAGTTTTATTAACTAATAATTAATAATAGTTGAGGTTTCAGTTTTTTAACGTGCGGTCAATCAGTGTAACTTTTTTTTTGTTTTTTTCTATTAGATTCTAATGCAAAACTGATAAATTTGTGAAAAAATGAAGTGAGCCATCTACATCCAAAGAATCAATGGTAAAAAAAAACAAGATTAGCAATAACATTTAATTATGATTTTTATCTCATTGAATGGAAAACCACAGTGTATTGTTTGCACTGTCTTCTCCAATGAAAGCCTGAAACCATAAAAATTAATTTGACACTTAGAAACTAAGAACCAAACAGTTAGATCATAATAAAAATAAACCCTTGCAATTTTTTGAAAGAAAATTATATACTTTGAGAAATCAACAAGCTTTTTTTGTAAATCAAGTCGTAATGATAAAAGTATACTTGAAGCATTTTATATCATAGCATTAAGAGTAACTAAGATGTCCAAATCACATAAAATGGCAGAAAATCTCATACTGCCAGCTATGCCATAGTATGATATAGTCAGTGTTTTAATAGGTATGGAAGAAACAAAAAAATTGAAAAAAATTCTACTTTCTAATGACACAGTATCAAGATGAATCGATGACATAATCAGATGATTCAGAAAAGTATATCTTTTAATATTCAATTTGATTGATCAACAAATGTGGCAAATATTTCTCAGTTTATATGTTTTGTGAGATTTGAATTACAACAGGAACTTCCAGGTTGAAACACTGCCCTAGGTAAAATAAATCTGTTAAATGAGAATAAGTATAAATTAAATGTAAAATTTTAATCATTTTATGTTAATATGTTTCCTTGGCAACAGTTTAGCATAATATATTTTGATAATTTTCTGAAATTAGCCGTTTCATTTATTCACACCGCATTTAGTAGTTATCCATTGGTGAACCAAGGAACTTAGTTATTATAACATTTCTAAATTCAATTAACTTTTTTATTTTTCTAGTATTTTTTGTATAATTATTATAAAAATTTGTAAATTGAGTTAAAGGTTAATAGATAGATTATGCTTTAAATCACTTATTCACAACAGAAAGTTCACAACAGATTATGTTTGTTGCCCAAATTTGCTTCAATGGCTACTATTACTGTGGTGTCATATGTAAATGTTATTTATAAAAAATAATATAAAATATAAAAAATAAAATAATATAAAAAATAATTACAGTTTACAACTGTAATTATTTTTAATGTTTGTGCAAAATAAGAGAATTCTGACTATGTTTTGAACATTGTTACTCATTGTGTATGCTGTACTGTTGTATTATTGCTGCCTATATTAAGTCCCTTTGAATAAGAATCTGTAAGTTTTACAAAGGAATGAAATAGATTACTGGAAAATACTCACGAAGTACTCAGGATTTTTTTTGTCTTATTAAAAACAGTTTTTACTGAACAATAATGTTTTGTTTTGATTTATTTACTCTATTCTAATAGCTGTATAATTCTGTTTTCATGTACTATATGGAATGCAGTGTATATTATATACATAATGTTTAGAAATTTGATGGAAAATAATCTACATTATTGTATTACAGTCTTTTATTTTTCAAAATTAAATTTAATCCTATTAAACAGTCCTCTGTAACTAGCTCTTTTCATTAGTTATAAAACATTAAAAAAAAATTATTTTATTAAGAACAGTTAGATAATGTTGAAAGTTAGCCACTAGGAGGATTAGACTTTTGTAGAAAATAAATATAGTCATAATTTTACATATTTACATGTAGAATCATCTCAAGAGGATATATTAAAAATATATACAAACTGTCAAAAACATGTAGACTAAAAAATAACTTATTTCCTGCATGTAACTTTGCAATACAGAATTTCCTAATTCTATAGCTACACACCTATAAACTATAATTTAATGTTTATACAGTGATACCCCATCAAGCGTAAACACTGGTTGTGTAACACTGAGAACTCTTCTTTATTTACAGTGTCAAATTGAATGTTGTTCAATGAAGTGGCTGAGATAATTTACTTTTCTAATCCTGAAATTCATCATTTATTATTTGTATTCTTTTAATTTATATAAATTGCCATTTCTTTTTATGTTTCATATGCAGCCACACTTCATGTTATCCAAATGATAGTGATTTTAAACTTTTAAAATAAAATTCTTATTTTTTGTAACTATTATACTGCTTTACTATACATTGGTGGTGGCTGCTGATCTGTCCAAACTGTATATAATAATATCTCTTTGTTGGTAGTATTGATTTTATTTTTCTAACTACTACAATCAATAAACAAATTCTACTTTTATATACAAGGATTATGTTAAAGCTCGTAGATCACCATAGGTTATAATAATTGCAAAATGGTTCCTACAAATTTATAAATAAATAAAATATGGAACTTGCATATTTTAATTTTTTCTATTTTCATTTTTATTATGAACATATTACCAATTTGGTAAATTGTTTTCATCAGCTTTAAAAAAGTTTTTTCCTTTAAAAGCTGATTTCATAAAAAGTATTTTTTCTATTTAGTATGTACCATTAGGGCTGCATCAAGAATTGCTGGACTCCAAATGAAGAGCTGAATTTTCTGTCTTGACTATTTATAATATTTTTTAACAATAGCCTGGGCACACCTCCATTTAGATGTGACTCAGTTAACTCACCAGGATAGTCTAGTGGTGAACTCATAATCACAAATCAGCTGATTTTAATTTTAGTAAAGGCAGTTACTTTTATATGGATTTTGGGTAGGGGTGTTCTTTGGTGGTTGATTTCAATTAACCATACATCTCAGGAATGGTCAACCTGAGACTACAAGACTACATTTCATTTATATTCATACATATCATCCTCTGAAATAATACATTACAGTGTTTCTGGAGGCTGAACAGAGAAAGAAAGAAAGAAAGCTTAGCTGGAATACATTTTAAGTATTTACAATTTGTTTTTTATGCTTATAAAAACAAGTGTGGATTTTAAAAATTATATTGGTTGTTTGGTTATTATCCTGTACTTGATCACAGGTATGTGAAATTAGTTTTAGAGTTGTACTGTATTTATTTAATTTGTAAAGGTTTTTCATTTGACCTGTCACAAAACCAATGCCAGTATTTTTAGTTTGGTTAGTTTTCAAAAGATTTTCTTTTTTTACAGCTTAAGGATAATGATGAGCACATTTATGTGTATTTATGAACAAGATTTGTCTTTGTTCCTATTGCTCTGTTTTCATTTAGTATTAAATTATTAATGAGGATGAAATTTTATTTTATTTAAAACTTTCAGTTAGGCTCTTAAGTATTGTTTCCCAATAGCTAGTAATCACTAAATAAATTAGATTAATTATTTACTGCAATAAAAATCATTATTTTTCTTATTAAAATTCTGTTTCACTTAATAACCTATTAAAAATCCCTCCTAAATATGTCTGACAATTATGTATCAGTGATAATGCCCAAATGTTAAAATGTTTTTGTACATACCCGGTATTTCGCAAAATAAATTTATATATTTAAAAAAAAAACAGTAGTTTTAGAATCCTACAAAAAAAAATTTTACTTTTATCTCTTCTGAGGAACAAAAGTTTATGTGGTTGAGAGTTTTTTAAGTTTTATTTAAAGTTTTTTTTTGGGTTAATTAGTTTTAATTAATGATTAATCATTTCTAAAGAATTAAAAAAAAAAAAAATAAAAAAATAATCAGTACTTTGTGATAAGGTGAGAAAGGTGGGGGAGTGTGTGTTTCTTCTGCATTTTTATCAGTAAAGCATTGAGTTCCGGTAGTGTAACGGCTGTTAGTCTTCATTATTAATTTTTATAAATGCCACGTGTGAAAAGTGCATCGTTTTGATTGTGTGTGTGTGAAGAAAGGCATACCAGAAACAGTACCTTGTAAGTTATTTTTTTTATTACGGTTAGATCTTTGTATTTTATTTCCGGGTCAGTCATAGGTACTCGAACCTAACCTTTAAAGAATCGATCGAAATTTGAAATCGATTGTAACCACCTGTTTTTAAAATATATCTGTATTGGTTTATTCTTTATTACATGTTTTATAAGTTAGTTTATTCACATTTTATTTTGAAAATAATTTCCAGTCAACATAAATGTTGATTTATTTTACAACCAGGACATGATTATTCGCCTTTCTTGTTTGAAGTATTTGATAAAGTGACGATACCGGTATTATTAATCATTCTCATTTCAACTAATCTG
The DNA here is from genome assembly GCA_010016005.3 of Zanna intricata. NCBI lineage: Eukaryota > Metazoa > Arthropoda > Insecta > Hemiptera > Fulgoridae > Zanna > Zanna intricata. The sequence continues at coordinate 25,373 of JAAAKQ030510346.1, forward strand.
TTGTTAGTTTGAAAAATAGTTCTTAGTATTTTCAGCTACATTACAAATCTATCCTTGTTGCTGTGAAATTATGTTTCAAGTACTATTTCCTTAATGTGGAAAAATTTACCGATCGAAAAATGTTTATCGTAATTTGATTTATTATGGTATAATATTAAAATCTTTTCCTAGGCTTTTTCTGATTTATTTTATTCTATGATTGTGTTAATTCAGTCAAACTTTCATTTCAGTTTAATTACATTACTGTAATAATAGTTTTCTGCTGATGATTAGTTATAATCGTTTACCGAAGGTCTCTGCTCTAAGATGTGTAAAGTTATGTTTGAGGGCCATGAGCCATGAAATTAGTAACATCTCAGATAAAAGGAACTTTTGGATTGGTCTTGTTTCCTATGTTATCCTCTATCCATTAATTGTTCTAATACTGTATCAGAAAGTAACTCTACTCAGATGTATTTAAAAATAATAAATTGTACCTATTTGTTCAACACTTATTATTTAGCATAAAAATAATTACACAAAGCATATTGATTTCTATTTTAAACAAATTTTTTTAAGCTAGTATTTAGGGGAGCATTTTTTTTGTTGTAAAACTTATTCATTTTACATTAAAGGGAAGTCATGATATTCTGTTAACTTATTGGTATTTTCACTTTTTATTTCTAAATAACCTACAAAAAAATATATATAATATATATTTTTAAGTATGACCTAGGCAGTACCAGGCCTACGATGTTTTATCTCTAACTTGAGTCAGTTTATTTATAAACATGTTAGATTAGTAAAAAAATGAGTAAAAATATATATGAATGTGGCATTCAGTTCATTATAGAGACATGATGAATATACAGATGTGAGTTACTATTTTTAAATTGTGATGAATTAATTAAATTCCCTATATGTGTTTTTATTTTGACTTTTATAGGTAGTTAATATATAAAGTATTGTTAAAAGCATTGAAAATGCTGTCAAGTTGGGAGTAATTGCCGTACCTTGATGGTTCATGAAAGACTTTTTACCATACGTGTGCATTATGTGAAAAAAATTACATATTTTTTTTATTTTATTATTTTGTTTAAACTCATTTACTTGCTGCTTTAGATAAACTTCTAGTTAATGGGTCCAGAGATAGACACTCAAGTTTTCCCTGCTGGTTTATTCTATTTTTTAAAAATATTTTTTAGTTATTTCTAGATTTTATTTTGATATTGTGGGTCTTGGACACGGCTACTTGCATATTTTAACAAAGAAGTTGACATTGATTAAATAACTGTTATAAAGATGCTAGACTTTTGCCAAGAACTGAACTTCAGAATTTAGTTGCTAGTACTCTAATCATTGCACAAATTGGCTGGCCTTATTTGATTTTTATTTGTAATAATGATATTACTGTTATACTTAATGTAATACAGTTTTCAATTATGGTCATTTAATAATACCCAAAACTTTTAAATGTTCATAAGAAATGGTGTTTGGTATTATTTCCTTGGATATTTGGTGAGGTATTTGTAAAATAAAATTGTTACATTCCAATGTCATATAGCTTTTGAGCAGAACAGTTCTTGTGTTTAATTTTTGTTGGAAGTTTTCTGTTTTTACCAAGAGTTTTTGGTTGTATAAAATATTATATGAAATATTTTACCAATACCTTACTTATGTTTATTTTTTAATATGTCAATAGTTATAGATATTTTTCTAGAGGCTGCCCTCATTATGTATGTTTTGTGAGTATATAATAATCCTTTTTCTTCTTATTTAGTAGAACAGTCTATTTACAGTTTCAGAAAACAGAATTTTCCATGATGGTCTTTCTTGAGATTTTTCTTTAAATTATAGTATCCTTGTCTCCCTTTCAAATCATCCAATATTCCTATCTTCTTCTTCCCATCTCCTGCTATCTTTCCTTCAATTATTACTCTTTATATACAATAATGTCGTACAGATATGACAATTAGCTTTTCTTCTTTGCACTGTCTTAATCATAGTCCTAACTCATTTATATTTGTAAAGATCAGATCAGTAGTCTCTATCTCTCCCTCTTTCCCTTCCTCCTCCATCCCTCATTCATGCCGTTTGATATCTAATATTTTCCAGTATAGTCAGAGTTCAGAAGTTTCCAGATATCGAGTTTTTCTTTTCTTTATTATCCATGTTTCTACATCATTTAAGATCACACTCCAAACAAAACATCTTGCAAACCTGTTTCTCAGATCAATAGGTAGCTATTCTGCTTCTAATTTCCTTAGTGCAAATTCATCAAATTTATTGTGCTTTCAAGGTATTTAAAAACAACAACCTGTTCAAATTGTTTCTTCCCAGAATTGATCTTTGTTGCATTATATTTAGTTATATGTGCTTATTCTTCTCAGTTCAGTGTCTGTAATTGGATTTGTGTATTTACAATTCAAAATTCAATTTAAAATTCAATCAATTTAAAATTCATTGAAATAAAATTGGCATTCATCAATCTATATAGGGGTCTTTCCTACAATGGACATGCACTAATATAAAATCAGAATGGTACTTGCTGTTGGAAAAGTTTCCATATAACTACTCTTCAGTAAAGTGCATTTTACTGAAAATGAGCAGCAACGTTTGAAAATGTGTAACTGTGACATTAATAATGGATGCTAATGCTAAGATAATTATTTATACCCTTGCAAAAGAAAATGAGGTATGTGTTGCCAGAGAGTAGATTAATTCCCTTGTAATCTCAAGTGATTTATTTATCAATAATGGTATGTTTGTGACTGTCGTTAAGATTTCATATATTTTTGTTTAATTTTGTTATAGTTATTAATGTTTATTTGACTTTGTTATTTGTAATTAAAAAACATTTATTTTATGACTTGAAAAATGTTAATGAAGTAAGGACATAGCTATTTCCAACTGTTATAATATTTTAATTAAATTATCAATGTTCTGTATTAATAGTTAACAATTACAAAAAATTATTTATTGGGCTTTAGTGTTTAATTACTTGTAGTCCGGTTGAAAATGATAAACCTGCACATAGTTCTATTTGGCAACACTATTCCTATTTTATCTTAACAATGTTATTCTAATTTAGTAATATTAACAATCTTATTGTAACTTCAGTAATAGTACAGAAATTAAGGATTTTTTCTAAGGTGAAGATTTGGTAAAATGTAATAGGAAGAATTGTTTCTAGTATTTTAAGTAATATAAAACTATTCCTTTTATTTTACTTTAAGTGTTGTTTATTTTTCAAGAATATGTTTTTTTCTTGGAAGTGTTTAAAGGATGTAATGCCATTAGATATGAATTTGAACTGTTCTTCCTCACTTCGTTTAAGAAAATTCAGAATCATTGTGAACTTTGGTGGAAGTAAACGTTTGTTTAAAGTTAATTATTTATAGCTAATATTTATGCAAGCTTTAGTGATTTTCAAAGCTGATAATGTGGATTATACGTAAAGTACATTGTGCATTGTGATTTTTGGTTAACATTACTGGAAATAGGCAATGTATTTGGGGATTTTTGCTACCATAGGCAGCCTGGGAAGAAAGAGATGGGTGAATCGAAGGCAAGAACTATTCCATTTCATTAAAAAAAAAGATTATGTAGAATGAAATTTTTTAGGAATTTTATAAAAAGAGGTGTTATGTCGGTATTAACATAGGATGTATTGTACATTTTTGTAGTATAATTTTATGTTCTATTTAAGACAGTACTACAGAAAATGTGAACAAATTTGTTTGCTTTCTATAAGTATTTTTAGTGAACAGCTCCAATACAATTCATTTACCTGTTGTATATATTACTATTTAGAATGTAATGTTTAAATATTTCAATTATGTAATTTTATAATAACACCACATAAATTACAAAAACATAATTTTATGTCCTGGAAAATTGAAAATACTAGTGCATAAAACAGCTTAGACAGCAAGAGTTCTGCTGTAAAAAAATTATGTTTGCTATAATTTTACTTTCAAATAACTTAATAAAAAGAAATGAAATTGTTTTATAAATTAGTACAATCAGCAGAATTTAATTGTTAGTTGCTTTATTAAAGTAATTATTATCTGTGTACTTGTTGCAATGCTATTTCTGTGAACATTTATGTGTGTAATGACAAAATGTGCTTTATCTTGATGAAGCCATTTTCTGTTTAATTAAATACTTGCATGTCTGTAGAAGTACCATAAGTACAATGTACTGTATATATTTATATATATATATATAAATTAATTTATATGTCTTTAACGGATCAATTTTTGTTAAAATTTAATAAGTTGAATGATGAGAACTGTAAAATGTTTGCTTGTTCAACAGTTATCTTGTGTACAGATTGAGATTGCTCGTCATGTCATGAAATGTTATCAGTTATACCAGTTAGGCATTATGATCAGTAGCTATTAATTTTTATTTAGATTGAATTTTATTATCTTATTTAAAAACTGACGAAATATTGAATAACACTTCATGAAATTATTTTTAAGCGGTATGTCTAGCTTTGATAATTTTGTTCTGTAAGTGCTTTATTTATTTTCTATTTAAAACTGCATAAAAATGTATTTATTTTTCATTAATGTTTTAAGAAATTTTTTAATAAAGTATGGACAAAAATTAAGCTATTTATATTTATTAATTGCATATTCTTTTCCGGTTTAGCTCAGTTTAAAGTGAGTGCAGTTGTTAGTGCTCGATTTAAAACTGGTGTAAAAATTTGAACTTTTTTGTGAATAAGAGATCACAATAGAGGTATAAAATAATATATTAACTCAATAAAGTGCAGTTTAGTTGTTTGTAGAAAAATAGGGTTTTTTTTTCGAAGTTGAGAGTTCTAAGGTTCAAATCCTAGTAAAGGTTTATTTTTATATGGATTTGAATACTAGATCGTGGATACCGGTGTTCTTTGGTGGTTGGGTTTCAATCAACCACACTTCTCAGGAGTGGTCGACCTGAGATTGTACAAGATTACACTTCATTCTCATTCATACATATCATCCTCATTTATCCTCCGAAGTAATAACTTACGGTAGTTCTGGAGGCTAAACAGAAAAAGAAAGAAAGGAAAATAGGGTTTGCCAATATTTTATAATGTATTAGTCTTTTTTTTCCAGATTTTAATGTTGGAATTTATAAAATTTGTTGCCAATATTTTTTATATATGCTAAGCCTAGTTGTATTTTTCAAGTGCTGTTATCTTGGCAAAATCTACCAAAATCTTTTATTTATTTAATTACATTATAATCTTACTTTTATTTACTTTATAGAAGACTATAATAATAAAGTATAATTGAAGAAGCTATAATTACATGTTATTGTTCTTTTACACTTAATACATTTTTTTTATATACAAGTTTATTTTATTTTGTGGGTTTTTTAAATGTTTTGAAGTTTAATTTTTTAAAATTTATTTCACAATATATTTTTCTGTTGCTGATTAAGTCAAATTTTAAGTCAAATTTCTCAATTTTTATCTGATATGTCCCTCCTACTGAGTTCTCTTTATTTATTGACTAGTAGTTACAGGCCTAGGACCCAATATAATACTTACTCTTTTTTTATAAGAAATTTATTTTTTTAGTCGATAAACTTGTCAGGTTTTTGGATTCATTTCCATCTGCTTGAAAGGCAGATATGCTTCTACTCCACACAAGGCAGCAAGATTTTGCCATAAACCTATTTTATATCATTATTCTCACCAAACTACTACATCAAAACTGTTCTGATGTTGAGCTTTTAGATTGCCTTTGTTTTTTTCGATATGTAATACTGCTGTTGTAAAAACGAAGCACTTTACTATCGAATATATTATGTTACATCTTTGATATTTATCTTTAATATTCAATCCTTTTTAATAAATTTTTTTTTATGCTGTCTAAAAATTTAATTTTTGACTTCTAATTAATACATATTCAATATTTTTTAATCGTTTTCTCTCAGGCCAAAAGAACACTGTCTTCCATTATTAACCGTTTTATTCTTTCTTAAAGAATTATTAATACAACCTTAAATTTTCCTTCATTAACGTTATCGCTTCTTTTGTATCCAAATTAAAATGTGATGTTTATAGACGTATTGTTTGATTCCCTTTCTTTCTTTGAATCTCTACTTATTCTGTTTGTAGGTTTTATGTTTTGAAACGTAATTTTGTTAATTTCAATACTTCATTGAATTTGTTTAGAGTTATTTTTAGGTAATTTTTTTTTACTTGTTATAAATTGCGATGATTGTTTTTGCTATTAAAAACTGATATATTGCTTCTTTTTTTTTTAAATAAGAGTGAAACAAACTTTCTCATTTCAATACAAATTAAATATAAAAAATTAATACTATATTAAACAATTTATTTATGACTTATTTTTACGTCATATCGTGTAAACAAAATTGTGATACATCTGAAAAAAAACTCCCGGTTGCGTTCCTTACTGTCGTGGTGAAATTTGATTAATTGGTTTTTGTTATTGTTAAAGTATGTGTTTATTTACAAGTGATGGCGTGTGCTAAGGTATGGTATTATTCATAACATACATTTTTTTTAATTTATACATTTTTTAGATATCGCCTTGTTAATATTCTGTAGTTTTTTACGCTTTGCTTCTGGTTCGAGTCCGTGTTGTAGGATAAAAATGAAATATTGTTTGTAATTTAATTGTAAAGTAATCTCTATTTACCTTATTCTCGTTTTGGTACTAGTTAAATTTGAGTTTGACAAAACTTATGATCACTAGAAATTTGGGTTCTACAATGTGTTACATATATATTTCATATATAAATGTATTTTAATTAATTTTTTATCCTGTGAGATCTTTACATTTTTTCTTACTGATCTTTAATTTTAGATATGTTCAATATAACGAAAACTTGTGTTGGATTTAATGTTGTGCATTTTAATGTTATTTAACAAAAGAAATACATTGATACATTTTTATCATTTATTTTAAATTATTTTTTCCCCCCCTAAACACAATGTTGCGATCTGTTCAACTAGTGAACAATAAGGAACCCCTCCCCCCGGGCTAATAAAGTGAGGATGATATGTATGTTATGTAAATGAGGTGTAGTGTTGTACAGATTCAGGCCGAATGTTCTGCAGCGATTTAATGTTAAAATTTGTTTTTGTATTTATTTTTTTCATTTTTTTTTTAAAGATTAATATTTAATTTTATTTCAGTGTTTATGTGCAGGAAAATTACGTAATTATTTTATTTTGTTCCAAATTACCCTCTATTTATAATCATTCGATTAAGAAATTTATAATTATTCTGTTAAGAGTAAATGAAGTGCGTATTAGTATGAAAAAACTACATCTTAATGCTGAATATTCAATAAGTAGTAAAGTAATAAAATTATAACAGGAAATAATTTTGAGAATTTCTAGACTCGGTTCTCCTGAGAAAAATTGATTGCTTTTATTTGTACGAGATGATTATTTTAATTAAAATATTGTATTATTTTGTTATTTTTATTGTAAATTAGTTAAATATTGTAATTAGTTTGGTAATAATGTGTGTTACCATTACTGTCCTTGTGTGCTTGCTTGTATCGTCTTATCCGTGATATGACTTTTAACAATCTATGAAACGAATAAACTGCCAAACTGTTATTAATAGTAGTAGCAGTAGTAGTAATAGTAATAGATCTACTGTTTGTATCCACGTCTGTTGGTGCAGTTGTAAATTTTATTTAACACATTAATGAATGCCACGTCTTCTCTCGTGTGATATATCTTAATACACCTTTCATCTTCGATTGTGAATTAAAATTCTTGCGGGTGAGTTATATTTATTTTTTAGAGTATTCTTATCAGTTATTATTTTCTTCTTTATAACTGCAACGCATTTATGTATACGTAAATATGTATTTCTTCTTTTTTAAACTGGAGCACCTGTTTATATTTTTATACTAGATCTTAATTTTAATTTTTTTTTTTTGTTTTGCTTTTAAAAGTTTATGCTATAGTTTAAATTACTTTTTGTGTTGATCCACCAGTATATGATACACCATTACATCGTAAAATTATTTAAAAAATTTTATCATTAATTCAAAGAATATGTTCAATATTAAGTTGTAAAAAACATAGCTAGTTAGTCTACCCATTAACATACGAAAGAG